>VDFB02310828.1:0-258684 GCA_007258455.2 Sequoia sempervirens | reverse complement strand
TGCCTATATTGTTGTCTGAAATGTCGACAACACATACCATGAAGGCATCTGTTAGTGCACCCTCTGGCAGCGAACACATGCCAGAACATGCGTCAGGACATGTACCTGGGAATGCAGAGGCCACTAGTACTGGTGATATTTTAGCAGCATTTCCTGGATCTTCCCGTATTACTAGTACGAGAACATTTTCAGTCACATTTGTTGTGACCGAGGATTTCATTCCCATAAAGATAGAGAAGGTCCCAAGTGTTGGAGTTAAAAGAGACATTGAGAGGGGGGGGGGCGTGAATCAGTGTGAATCCAAAATGATATTCGTTGCTCAGAATGAAAGTTAAAACATATTTATACTTTGATCTCAATATAAAGATTAAGTCATTCATGTATTGAATGTAATCTTTTGCATGCACAATTGATAATTTAAATAAACAGAACAACAACATGAAATAGAAGAGCCATCACACAGAAACAAAGATACACAAGAGATTTGTGCCGAGTGGAAAACCCTGAATCAGGGAAGAAAAACCACTCCAAGTGCCTTGTAGGCTTAATAAAAAAAAACCATTGTTCACAATGCCTTGTAGGCAATTTTTAGAGCACCCACTCAAGGAGCACCAACCCCTCGTTTTAGAGATAACTATCTCAGGGAGTACAAAACCCTTCAACTTATGTTTTTTGAACAATAATGATAACTCAGAGGATTACTCTGTTTTCAGTAACGCATAAACAACTATGTTCTCTCGTCTACAGAATACCTTAAGGAACCAAAGCTTGAGTCCTTAAAATACTTCATAGAGAAGAGATTTTTCTTACAACATCTCTGCCTTTTATGTTCTTATTTTTATGCAGAGTTTTCAATACATTTCATTCAACCAAGATCAACTCAGAATTACAATAATAGTGCCAGAACAGAAAAAAGTTTTTTTGTATACATTTATACATCATTTTCAGGTAACAAGTCTTCAAAACAGTTCAAAGTCAATGGATCTGAGTAAAGACAATAAAAGCTCCCTTTTGAATAAATGTCAAATAATCTCTGTCTCCAATAGTAACTGCTGGGCAGAATAGATTTTGACTGAAGAGAAACGCCCGAATAATAAGGCAGTCAAGATTATGACTGAATCAATAAAGCTTTGACAAGTGTAGATCAGGAAACTTTATCATTTTTGCATCTGTTTTGGCAAAACCCTGAATACTGCAAATAATATCATTTTGAAACAAAAATATGGATAACCCACAAGCTTATTTGTTTATTTCAGAAAAACCTTGATTTCAAACTTCAAAAATCTGAATACCCATATTCTGAAAATGCATTTAAGTGCCATAAAATTTTTGAGGAAAGCAATCATCCTTTCAAAAAGATTCCCTTAAATCCAACCAAATGAACTTCAATTTCAAAATACCCTTGATCATAAAATACTAAATTCTGCAAAGTAATTGCTGAAACTTCAAAGACCATGATAACCCATGAACAGAAAATGCTAAATCTGCAATATAACTGATGGAATCTCAATACCCATGTATTGAAATAAACAAACCCTTATTCCATAAATCTTTGAAATCATTTAAGAGCAATAAGTGAAACGTCTATGAGGTAATAACCAAGCTGTCCAAGAATCATTCCAAAAAAATAGCTAAATGAAGCAATTTATTCCAAAAATACCCACTCAAAACCATTTCATGCAAAGGTATCTTCAGCCACGTGATGAGGAAAATGAGACAACAATCATAAAAATGAGTGTTACCTAGACGAGCAGAAATAATGAACAAAGAATCAAATACTAGTCAAGGTTGTCCACGATTTATTCTGCCTGAGCTAACTTCCAGCCAATAAAACGTATGCAAAGGTTCCTCCAAACGCATCTGGTAAACATGGTGAAGTAGCTATCATGAATAAAACGACTGTCAAAAACCATCAATAGAAGAATCTCTCCATGGCGGCGCCAGAAATAGGGTTTCTTAATCATTTCAAAGATAGAAGAGATAACCACGAATTCTACCCTAAACTCTTTTCACATCATTCGATGGTTTAGCAATAATGAAATGGAGTTGAAGTCCGCGCAAGACTCAAAGCAAAAAAAAACAATGTCTTTAAGATTTGGTCACTGTCCAAGAAGCTCGACCGTACAATAATTATTGCCAAATCAAATATCCATATGATAGTTTCCAAGAGGTCGACCACACCAAATGAAGACTTGAGTGATATAAAACATATGTAAGGCCGACTATCCCAAAGCAATGAATCAAGCCACGACCAAATGATAAATAATATCTTCTTTTCAAAAAATAATAATAATAAAATTAACCTTGCAAAGGATTATCCTTTTAAATAAAGTCTCTTTCCAAAAGTATAGTTATTGATCAAAATATGCCCACAATGTTAATCAAAAGAATAGCCATGATCAATGCCATAAGAAGCCATACCGGTGTAACAAACACATAGTCTGACCTGAAGCAAGATTAAGCGAAAGAATTTCTGATCCGGTGATATCTGAGAAAGATTGTAAATGAAAACATATACCTGAAAATAATCTTGAAACCATTAAAATAACCTGTCACTGTCAAAGAACACAAGCTGATCAGTACCGACAAGAGATAAAAATTCAAACTGAGCACTGAAACTAAAATAGAAGCCAAGTATGCCAAGAGAGTAAACTGATCACAGAAAGCCTGAATGAAAACTATCCACTGCAAATTAGAGACCAACTGAATATAACCAAGCTGAGAGAATCATCTGAAACTATAGAGAAGTTTGTCATCAAGGACAATCGTAATTGAGTATCAACAAACTCCCCCTTTGTCCTTGATGGCAAAACACAAAAGACTCTCCCCTTTTTTGCCTCAATGACAAAGAAATGAAGAGAGGACTGTGCAATGCCATGAAACACAACTGAGAAGCCAACCACGAATAATAAAGAGTACCAGCTACAAATAAAGAGTAACAGTGCAGCAATCTAGAATGGAGGAGAGCTATAAGTAAATAAGTCAAAGAACTTGCTCCCCCTGTCACAAAGCATGGTAAATTAGTGAAGTAACGATTGAGAGATAACTCCCAATCAAAGCCTTAGCCTCTCAAACAATTCTTTAGCTAAGGGCTTAGTAAAAATATCAGCCACCTAATCTTGTGAACTAACAAACTGTAAGCAGACTTCATTAGCCAAAACCTTTTCACGAAGAAAGTGAAACTTGATAGCAATATGTTTAGTGCGAGAGTGCATGATAGGATTTTTCAAAATATTTATCGCACTAGTGTTATCACAGAGAATGGTAACAGGTTTAGAAACAACAATACCCATATCATAAAGATTCTGACTCATCCACAGTACTTGTGTACAAGATGAAGTGGCAACAATGTATTCAACTTCAGTAGTGGAAAGAGAAACTGATTCTTGTTTCTTGCTGTGCCATGACACTAAACGATCACCAAGAAAGAAAGCAACACCACTGGTGCTTTTCCTATCATCCAGACAATCAGCCCAGTCAGCATCAGTATGTGAAATCAAAGTGAAATCACTGCTCGTAGGATACCAAAGACCATAGTCAAGAGTGCCTTGAATGTATTTAAAGATCCTTTTAATAGCAGTAACATGAGATTCTTTAGGTGATGCCTGAAAACGTGCAACTGTGCAAACTGCATGCATAAGGTTAGGTCTAGAGGCAGTTAAATATAAAAGACTGCCAATCATTGATCTATATTCTGTTTGATTTGAATCAGGAGAATCATCTGTTTTAGTAAGTTTGCATCCTGTAGCCATTGGAGTGCTAATTGGATGACATTCATCCATTTTAAATTTCTTAAGCATCTCTCAAGCATATTTAGTTTGAGAAAGAAATATTCCATTCTCACATTGAGAGATTTGAAGACCCAAAAAGAAGTTTAATTCACCTAACATAGACATTTCAAACTTGAATTCCATTAGTTGTGAGAACTTCTTACTTAAAATAACATTATTGCAGCCAAAGATAGTGTCATCAACGTAAATTTCAACAACCAAAATATCAGAACCTTTAGTTTTAACATATAGATTACTGTCTACACCTCCTCTAACAAAGCCATTAGAAATTAAATGACTGTCCAGCCTTGAGTACCAAGCTCTAGGAGCTTGTTTTAAGCCATAGAGAGCCTTTTTCAACCTGTAAAAATGATTAGGCTTATCTTTGCATATAAATCCTTCAGGCTGTTCAACATATACCTCTTCATCTAAAAAGCCATTCAGAAAAGTAGTCTTGACGTCTATTTGATAAACAGTAAAGTTTTTGTAAATAGAATAAGCTAAGAATATTCTGATGGACTCTAATCTAGCAACAGGTGCAAAGGTTTCACCAAAGTCAATACCTTCTTGCTGAGCATAGCCTTTGCAAACAAATCTTGCTCTATTGCGAATAACATTGCCATTTTCATCAAGTTTATTTCTGTAAATCCATTTACCTCCAATGACATTCTTGTCATCTGGTCTTGGGACTAACTCCCAAGTCTGATTTTTCTCAATTTGATCAATTTCTTCCTGCATAGCATTAACCCAACATAAATATTTGAGAGCTTCATTAAAATTTTTAGGTTCAAACTGAGTAACTAAACAGAAAGCAATTTGTGGCTTTTCATCAGATTCTGCAGCCCTTCTTCTGGTTTAAACTCCTGCATTCTTATCCCCAATAATCTGATCTTTGGGGTGATATTTAGCTACAGTCTTCGAAGGAGCTTTTGATGCAATCTTCTCAGGACTTGCATTTTCATTTTTAGGGTTTGATGATTCAGCAATAGGCTTTATGTTTCAGCTTCTTCTGGATTGGATTCAGTTTCAAGAATATCTTCCTCATTATCCTGCAATGTATCAGCATCTAAATGCAAACTTTCATCAAATTTAACATTCACAACTTCAACAATCTTGTTAAGCCTTATGTTAAGAAATTTATAAGCTTTGCAGTGAGTTGAATATCCCAAAAAGATACCTTCATCAGGCTGCCAAGATTATCATCATCCCTTTTAATAAAACATTTACTTCCAAAAATTTTAAAGTATTTGACAGAAGCAGTTCTTCCATACCATAATTCATACATAGTGTGTTTAGACTTCACCCTAAGCTGTACTCTATTCAAAATGTAAACAGTTGTATGAACAACTTCTTTCCAATAAATGTCAGACAATTTAGCTTCATCAAGCATGGTTCTAGCCATTTCTTTTACAGTTCTATTCTTACGTTCAACAACCCCATTTTGTTGAGGTGTTTTAGTTGCAACATACTGTCTTTTAATGCTGTGCTGTTCACAATAATCTATAAATTCTTGAGAGGTGAACTCACCTCCTTTGTTAGATCAAAAACATTTAAGTTTCAAATTTAATTCTTTCTCAACCAATTTATGAAAGATTTTAAACCTTTCAAAAGCTTTTGATTTGTGCTTAAGAAAAGTGACCCAAACCATTCTTGTATAATCATCCACAAATAGCATAAAGTACCTTTCACCATTAATAGACCTAGTTCTGGTTGGTCCACATAAATCAGTATGCACAAGCTGTAAAGGTTTCGAAGAAGAATGTTCTTTTGTTTTAAAACTGATTTTAGTTTGTTTACCACTTAAGCACTCTTTACACACAGAGTTTTCAGGCTTGCTAAGAACTGGTAAACCTCTAACATTCTGATTTTTACTAATTCTAACCAGATTTTCAAAATTTATGTGTCCTAGCCTTTTATGCCATAACCGGCTCTCTTCAATTTGGCCCATTAAACACATACCTTGATTATTGTCATTGCTTGATGTGTCGAGAAGATTGTACACATTTCCTTTTGTCCTCCTTCCAGCTGCAACAGCTTTTCCAAGCTTGTTCTTAATCTCACATCCCTGCGAAGTGAAAAGTACATGATAACCACTATCACAGATTTGACTAACGCTTAATAAATTGTGCTTGAGACCTTCCACATAGTACACATTGTAGATAGGAGTGTCCTCATTCAAAAGAAGTGAACCCTTATCTTTGATTTGAATACCAGAGTTATCACCAAACTTAACATACCCACCTACATAATCTTCAAGATTTATAAATTTACCTTTGTCGCCAGTCATATGGTTAAACATCCACTGTCCAGGACCCATAAGTCCTTTTTCTTGGAATGAAAAGCAGTCTGAATAAACATAGATTGCTCAATATTGTTGACAGACTTAGGTTCTAGACCTTTTTAAAATTCTGCTGTTTAGATTGCAGATCAGTTCTGCACTGCTTGACAGAATGTCCCAAAGTATTACATTTAAAGCATCTGATCTGTCTAACAAAACCGTAATGTTGTCTAAGACCAAACCTGGGTGTTCTAGAATTCATAAATCTGCAGGTGCTCGCCTTATGGCCGAATCTGTTGCAGAAAAAGCAATAACCATAAAAGAAAGAATAAAAGCTGTAAGAGGGTCTATTACCTCTTAAAATCTGACCATGGTTTTTACCAGAACCTGAGAGACTTGAACTTGAGCGTTTGACATCAGAAGAGGGGTTTTTTTTTACATTGTCACTTGAACACTCACCCTTTTCAAAACCAATACCAGTTTTATCATTAAGCATTTTCTGCTTGCTGAGCATCTCATTCAGTTTTAGAGTGCTTTCATATTTTTCATTTTCCTTCCTAAGTCTGACAACTTCTTGTTCTAGTTTTTGAATTTCTTGATCTTTGCAGCTAACAGTCTCTCGAAGACAGTCTTCAACTCTTTTGGCTTCTTCAAGCTGAGTTTTCAGAGAGACCACATCTAGATCTGGTTTATGTTCTTGTGCAAGAACTTGTTTTTTGAGTTTTCTGACCTCTTGTAAAGCACATTTCAGTTCACTTTCAAGGTCTACAACACCTTCTTCAATATCAATAGCATTAGAATCATTTTGCTGAGTGATTTCAGCCATGAACAAAGTTTCATCTTCTTCAGCTGATGAATCTTTAGATTCAATGTCAGATTCATCGTTACTAAACAGACTTTTCTTCTTTTTGAAATTAAAGTTTTGTTTAGGTTTGAAAACCTTCTTCTTAGGCTATTTTTCAGTTGTCTCGTTGTCACAGATGTGATCATCATAGGGACACTTTGCAGTAAAGTGACCTATTTTGCCACAGTTGAAACATTTAAAGGGAAGTTTTCCCTTGTATCTTCCTAAACCCTTCTTGAGTTTTCTAACAAAATTGGATTCTTTAGAATCAGACAACTCTGATTCACTAACTTCGACCTTTTCTTTCTTTTCAATGTTAAAGGTAGTTTCTTTTCTAGTTGAGGTGTTTTTGCTAGTTCTCATTTCATAGGCAGTAAGTATTCCCTGAAGGCTGTCTAAGGTAAGCTGATCAAAGTGTTTCTTTTCTTCTAGGGCTGAAACCTTAGATTCAAATTTTGATGGTAAGGTTCTAATGACCTTTGTGACCACATCAAATTCATTAACCTCTTGACCTAAACCTTTCATGGCATTGACAACTTCATCAACTCTTAGGAAATATTCAGCCACTTTTTCATCATCTTTCATTTTCATCTCCTCAAATTGATGTTTGAGTGTAATGATTTTTGACAGTTTGACTTTCTCATTCCCTTGATATATAGTTTCAAGTTTTTCCCAGATTTCATGAGCAGATTTGCAATGCATGACTTTAATGAACACGTCTTTAGTTAGACCACACAGGATGGCATGCTTAGCTATGGAATTTGTTTCATACCTCTTTTTCTCAGCAGGATCAATGGGAATAGAGGTTGGTACATTGTATGCATTTAAAACTATGCTCCAAACATCGACATCAAAAGAAATAAGAAAAGCTTCCATTCTAATTTTCCAGAACACATAATTTGTTCCATCGAATAACGAAGCTCTGGTTACAGAGGCACCATCTTTAGACTATGCCATTTAAAAGACTCCAAAACTAGAATCAATCCAAGGTGAATAACACCAATCAGAGGACCCTACGCTCTAATACCAATTGTTGGAGTTAAAAGAGACACTGAGAGGGGGGGTGAATCAGTGTGAATCCAAAATGATATTTGTTGCTCAGAATGAAAGTTAAAACATATTTATACTTTGATCTCAATATAAAGATTAAGTCATTCATGTATTGAATGTAATCTTTTGCATGCACAATTGAGAATTTAAATAAACAGAACAGCAGCATGAAATAGAAGAGCCATCACATAGAAACAAAGATAGACAAGAGATTTGTGCCAAGTGGAAAACCCTGAATTAGGGAAGAAAAACTACTCCAAGTGCCTTGTAGGCTTAATAAAAAAAAACCACTGTTCACAATGCCTTGTAGGCAATTTTTAGAGCACCCACTCAAGGAGCACCAACCCCTCGTTTTAGAGACAACTATCTCAGGGAATACAAAACCTTTCAACTTATGTTTTTCGAACAATAATGATAACTTAGAGGATTACTCTGTTTTCAGTAAAGCATAAACAACTATGTTCTCTCATCTACAGAATACCTTAAGGAACCAAAGCTTGAGTCCTTAAAATACTTCATAGAGAAGAGATTTTTTTTACATCTCTTCCTTTTATGTTCTTATTTTTATGCAGAGTTTTCAATACATTTCATTCAGCCAAGATCAACTCAAAATTACAATAATAGTGCCAGAATAGAAAAGAGTTTTTCTGTATACATTTATACATCATTTTTTAGGTAACAAGTCTTCAAAATTGTTCAAGGTCAATGGATCTGAGTAAAGACAATAAAAGCTCCCTTTTGAATAAATGTCAAATAATCTCTGTCTCCAGTAGTAATGACTGGGCAGAATAGATTTTGACTGAAGAGAAACGCCCGAATAATAAGGCAGTCAAGATTATGACTGAATCAATAAAGCTTTGACAAGTGTAGATTAGGAAACTTTATCATTTTTGCATATGTTTTGGAAAAACCCCGAATACTGCAAATAATATCATTTTGAAATAAAAATATGGATAACCCACAAGCTTATTTGTTTATTTCAGAAAACCCTTGATTTCAAACTTCAAAAATCTGAATACCCATATTCTAAAAATGCATTTAAGTGCCATAAAATTTTTGAGGAAAGCAATCATCCTTTCAAAAAGATTCCCTTAAATCCAACCAAATGAACTTCAATTTCAGAATACCCTTGATCAGAAAATAATAAATTCTGCAAAGTAACTGTTGAAACTTCGAAGACCATGATAACCCATAAACAGAAAATGCTGAATCTGCAATATAACTGATGGAATCTCAATACCCATGTATTGAAATAAACAAACCCTTATTCCATAAATCTTTGAAATCATTTAAGAGCAATAAGTGAAACGTCTATGAGGTAATAACCAAGCTGTCCAAGAATCATTCCAAAAAAATAGCTAAATGAAGCAATTTATTCCAAAAATACCCACTCAAAACCATTTCATGCAAAGGTATCTTCAGCCACGTGATGAGGAAAATGAGACAACAATCATAAAAATGAGTGTTACCTGGACGAGCAGAAATAATGAACAAAGAATCAAATACCAGTCAAGGCTGTCCACAATTTATTCTGCCTGAGCTAACTTCCAGCCAATAAAATGTATGCAAAGGTTCCTCCAAACACATCTAGTAAACAAGGTGAAGTAGCTATCATGAATAAAACGACTATCAAAAACCATCAATAGAAGAATCTCTCCATGGCAACGCCAGAAATAGGGTTTCTTAATCATTTCAAAGATAGAAGAGATAACCACGAATTCTGCCCTAAACTCTTTTCACATCATTCGATGGTTTAGCAATAATGAAATGGAGTTGAAGTCCGCGCAAGACTCAAAGCAAAAAAAAACAATGTCTTTAAGATCTAGTCGCTGTCCAAGAAGCCTGACCATACAATAATTATTGCCAAATCAAATATCCATATGATAGTTGCCAAGAGGTCGACCACACCAAATAAAGACTTGAGTGATATAAAACATATGTAAGGCCGACTATCCCAAAGCAATGAATCAAGCCACGACCGAATGATAAATAATATCTTCTTTTCAAAAAATAATAATAATAAAATTAACCTTGCAAAGGATTATCCTTTTAAATAAAGTCTCTTTCCAAAAGTATAGTTACCGATCAAAATATGCCCACGATGTTAATCAAAAGAATAGCCATGATCAATGCCATAAGAAGCCATACCGGTGTAACAAACACATAGTCTGACCTGAAGCAGGATTAAGCAAAAGAATTTCTGATCCAGTGATATCTGAGAAAGCTTGTAAATGAAAATATATACTTGACAATAATCCTGAAACCATTAAAATAACCTGTCACTGTCAAAGAACACAAGCTGATCAGTACCGACAAGAGATAAAAATTCAAACTGAGCACTGAAACTGAAATAGAAGCCAAGTATACCAAGAGAGTAAACTGATCACAGAAAGCCTGAATGAAAGCTGTCCACTACAAATTAGAGACCAACTGAATATAACCAAGCTGAGAGAATCATCTGAAACTATAGAGAAGTTTGTCATCAAGGACAATCATAATTGAGTATCAACACTAGGTACTTTAAAATGTTTTAATTATTATTATATATAATCCAATTGAAATTTACTTATTGATCGATCTTTTTAGACTATTGATCCCATGATCATTTTGCAGGAAATGATGCTTTTTATAAACATGAAAGTGATATTATATTGGAGCTCTTTGGGCCCACCATACGTACACGGTGGAATGCCCAAAATCAAGATTTAAAAGATGAGCTCATTAACCGTTTAGTTGTGCTATTTGGTGATAAAACATTCAACTGAACCAAGGTCCTTAAAAAAGTTGGTACCTATCTAAAGTATGTGAGGGACCAATATAGGTCACATTTAGAGAAGAACAAAAAGTAAGAGCGTCCCCCCATGATTCCAGAGAGGGAGTGGAAGGACCTGGTGTCGGATGGAAAGGAGAAGGCTGAAAAGAAAAAAGGAAAGACACCACCGAGCCAAGGAAGGTATGCGATACTACCAACAATGCAATTATATACTGATTACTCTTTCATTTTACATAATCTAACGTATTTCAAATTTTTCATAGGCTGCCTGACACATCGAAGGCAACAAAGGCAAGACTAGAAAAACATGGGCAACACAAACTTGGCTATGGTGGTTATATGAAATTAGCCGTACGAATTGTAAGTATCAATAAATAAAATATTGTATCCAAATAATAAATTGAGAATAATTTTGGTTTTATCACACCATAGAAGCAAAATTCATGATCATATGCAAAAATGTAGGGCTCTGAATTCAACAGAGTTCCCACAGAAGAGGACCTGAAGATTTCCTTCTAGCAAGGCTATGGAGCTGTGGCTGAACGCCTAAGAGTCTTTACTGGGAAAACACAATCTTCCACTGCATCTGACACACAGGTAAATAAACTCAATAAAGTTTATTTGAAATTGAATACTTGTGCAATCTATTCAATATTAATTTCCACCATAAAGTAATTACATGCCTATTTGTTTTAAACATTCAAGCAATGATAATATTGCACATAACATTGGAATGCAACCTGGTGAGGGTGGAGCACAACGTGCAGATGAAGGTCATGGTGTGCATCCCAGTACTTTAGGGCATGTAGAGCATGATCAACATGTTGAGCATGATCAGGCTAGAGAAGATCAGGAACATGATGTGGCCCCATCAGGTAAAGAGGACCACTCTAAAGTTCTTTTAAACATATTGTAATTAATTGGTGTATTAATTAATGTAACATTTAGGTGTTTCAACTTTAGAGCATGTAGAGCATGATCGGGCCAAAGAAGATCAGGAACATGATGTGGCCCCATTAGGTAAAGAGGACCACTCTAATGTTCTTTTAAACATATTTAATTTCAACTGGTGTATTAATTAATGTAACCTTTCGTGTTTCAACTGCAGATCGGGATTTAGGGTGTTAGCATGTTGAGCATGATTCTATAGCAGTTTAGGAACATGATGTGGAAACATCAGGTAAAAAGAACCACTCTAATGTTCTTTTAATTAATGAAATACTTGTAACAATAATAATAAAATATATCAATTTAACATTTCTTTGTTATTGCGAGACCCCCCTTGCAGCGGTGTCCACGTCGTGGCAGACAACTAGGCGTACATTAAAATCACTAGCAAAGGTAGAACAACTAAAGGGGGACAAATGATTTAGAAAGCGATACTCCACTTTATATTTTTTTAGCTTTAAAAAACAAAAAAGTGATTGTAATCATATCATGACAACCATATTTTTGATAATATGTAAAAATTGAAAGAATGAATATTATATGTTAATGAATGAATGTGAATATGTTAATTAATGAATGTTATATGTTAATCAATGAATGTTATATGTTAATGAATGAATGTTATATGTTATTAATGGATGAATGAATGATTAATGTTATATGATTGGGTATGGGGAATTGAGAGTGATGTGAGGGGGGGGGGAAGGGCCAAATAAGCTTCCATTGTCATGTGGTTGGCCCTATTAAGTAGAAAATATTAAACCATTTTCGAAACAAAGAGAAGCTCAATAAGGTAATGCACTTTTCAATATAAGAAATGCATCGTTTGAAGCATCAAACCAATATGCAAAGATGAAAGAAAGTTCTAACTTTACACTATGGTGGCAAAAAAAATATTATTTATACCCTGAATCCATGCTTTGCATCATAATTTGAAGTTGTTTCCATTCCAATGTTCTGAGTTTAGTTTGTTTTTATGGCTTTGTATGAATACCACATTGTGTTGTGTGTGGATTTGGTTTCAAAGCTCTGTTTCTTCTATTTTTAGTGGTGACATAACTCTAAAATTTGACTTTTTTGCATAATAGGTTAGTGGAAAAATTGACAGCTCTGAAGGGTTTAAAGGCTCAATTGAAATAGATACATGGATATTTGGATCTTGTTGATGGGAGGCTTCCACTTAACCATGAAATTTTGTACCATTTGCAGGTATGCAAAAATTTCTCTACTTACATTCATTCTTGATCATAAATGTTCTAAATGATATTAATGCTTCAAACTTAAGATTTGTTTGATTATTATAATGATCAAAATGTTATACTTTGCTATACATTCAAGCATTCTCTTGCCCCGTACCCTTTTCTCTCCCCCCCTCCTTTGAAGAATTTTCTTTGTCATAAAAGATTCACATTTGTGTCTCATTTACACAAATTTATCTAAAGCGCTAGGAGTGAATAAAGATATGTAAAAGATGATGGATTATGTCTAAACAACAAGTTTCCATCTTATAGCTAATTAAATCCTTAATATTTGAATAGTTTAGAGCTCAAATAATGCTTGTATATGCATGTGTAGCAATAAGGGAGCCTATGTGAAGATTGAAATTTAAAACATCACTTTGGTATTTTTCCTTAGGCAGTGAAATAATATTTTGAGTAATACAAACCTACACACATTGATATTTTTCGGCATTGCATTGAGAAATTTTTTCTCTTATACCTACCCTCGGCTAGACATGGAGGTATATAATATTGGTTTCTAGGTTTATTCTATAAGTAGTTAATTTCACAGAGGAAGACTAAAATTTTCTTAATGTCCTGTGTCAGGTGTGAAAGCATATGAATCACTTGCTGAAGGCACCATTTTGTATTCATCCAAAAACTGGTTTGTTCTTTTTTATGTTTCTTGCATGTGTTTTTTTAGGCTCTAGAGATGTAGCTCAGCTCTTTCCTTTGCACTTTTCATCTATTTTGATGATTACATTAGATTGTCCTCATAATTTTTTATGTAGATCTGTTTGTAACCTTATTTTCTACCAATCAATTTGCAAACCAGTCACATATTAAGGACCATTTCACTAACTTGTAGTCATCCATTACTTCATATGTTGTAGGTTGTATCTGTGTGCCAATAAATCTTGATGATTGCGAGAACTTTAATCCTACAAGTGTACCCAATCTTTCTCAAGTGAAAGTCTTACCTTATTTTATAGTACTTTAAATGGTTAATTGAAGGTGCTTCTTTAGATCTAAGATAGTTGAACCCTGGATTAAAATATGGTATTAGATGGGTAGTATAATGATAAAATTGAGGTCCATTGAACACAAATTACGAACATAATTTACTAGACTATGAATAGTGTAAGAATTATAATTATTTCTCCTTTACCTACCTCTGCATTAATGAAAAAGATAGCAGATATTGAAATTTTATTTAAGTTGTTCAAGAGCTTGATTAGGTCAAGAATATGTTCTACAAGCTCTATTCTCTTAACACTGCTTAGCATTTTCCCTACACATTTTCTCTTCAATCCAGACGTTTCCTAACTCCTTCCCTTGTTAGCCCTTGGTTGTTCTCAAGTGTAATGCTTTTTCTATGCATCTTGCAGTATGTATGTATGATCAGTCATCTCTTATGAAGCATGGATAACCTTTCATGGAATTGTTGTTGTGATTAGACAATTGCCATTGTCAGAATAATCATTTAATTTTTATGGAAGTAAGTCTTTTTCATATTATTTGACTTGGTATTGTAAACTTGTCTTTGCAGGATTCTCTAGGGGGGAACAACAAAACTGTGATGATAGGTAGAGTTGTACAACACCATAAATCATTTGGCATTATCAATATATTGCTTATAGAATACTTTGTGCAAGTAAAATGGAATGTGCAATGACAATTGGTCTCGAATTCAAATATGAATATAAGTACATTATACACAAGAAGATGGTATCTATTCTATGATTTAAAGAACCCCAAAATAAGAAAATTAATAGGTTCCATCTGTTTACTTGCTCTTAGACACTTGTTTAATCGACGAGACCCTCAGAATATCTTGCTGATGATAACCAGTAGTGTTCAAAACTCTTGAAGAGGTCATATCGATGTGACATTGGATCTGTCTTGCTGATGGAAGTCATCAGCAAGACATGGACTATCAGAGAGTTTTCTATCCTGTGCCGATGATTGATCTCTCACCGATGGGTTGGCTTCGATGGTCATCACCAAGAGTCTCCGTGATGACATGGTGTAGGTCTATTTAAAACTCTTGAAGAGGTCAGATCGACGTGACATTGGATCTATCTTGCCGACAAAATTCATTGGCAAGACATGGACTATTGGAGTGAGTTTTCTATCCTGTGCCGATGATTGATCTCTCATTGATGGGTTGGATTTGGTGGTCATTGCCAAGAGTCTCCGCGATGGTACATTTCATATTTTTTAAAAAAAATTGCATTGTTTTGTCACAATTTTGACGAAGTCCACCGACGAACCACCGAAAAGGTCCGACGAAGTTGCTATAGCTGCGATGAAGGCTTCGTTGTAACTCCTTTCCCATTTCATCGAAATCGCAACGAACTTTTGGTGTTGTTTCAACGCTTTGGAAGAGCCATTGCAATTGCATTTTGGTTATAATTCATAAGTGGATACACGAAGTTTTCGTCAATATTCTGACGAGCATCTGAGTCATTTTATGATGTCAACGACCGACGAATCTACGTCGTTATTTCGATGTTTAATTCATCATCAGAATTTCGACAAAAAAATGGCGATGAAAGTTCTTTTGTCAATTCGTCAATTTTCTGACAAATGTTTGTCGAACAACCAACAAACGTTTGTCGAACAACCAACAAACGTTTGTCAGAAAATGGAGTCAAATTCAGTAGTGGCTTTGTAAGAAATTGTTGTGAACACTCTCATAAAAAAAGAGTTTTTCATAGATGATGATCTCGTCTTTGTTGTGAGCAGCTATCAAGGTTTCTTCTTCCTTCTAATTCAAGTAGAATCCTAAAGTAGGGTAAATTTTATTTCATGCAAGTAGATAGTAATCGTGGAATGTGGTTTTCAATTTGAACAAGCTTTGTTTAGTCCATACCACTAGCAAGCTTACTGATGGTAAGTTTGCCTCGCGTGGTCAACTAGAAATTTGTGAACTTTACTTCAATTATAATTCACATGGTGGCATGCGTCGTCGTGATGGTTTCTTTATGTTGACTTGTGATTTGAAAAATTTTGGCTACTCCTTGAAGATTGCTCCAGTCCTGCAGAAGCTGTCTGAAGCGAGGCAAAGTAGAGCTCAGTTGAAGTCTATGAGAATTGATCACCACATCCCGCCCTTAGATTAGTTCTTAGCTTTCTAATCCCTGCAGCCATTCAATTCAATATATTTCTGGTTAGTTTAGAAAAAAGAGAGCTTTATAGACATACCTTTCGAGTCGAGTAAAGTCCCCTTTCACTTAGTTCACTGTCTGCTGCCGAACAATTACGTAAGTCCCCCTTGAGATTATCAGCAAAACACATCAAGCCAACTAAGACTATCTGCTGCATAAAGGAACCTTGGAGTTGAACGCATGAACTTTATTGCAATCTTAGCATGTGGAATACCTTGATCAAGAGAGGATAGAGTATCTGTTGGAAACTTTATTTTGTGTTTGTGCGGTCATGAAAAACATATCAACAGTTCCTTGTACAATGTTTTATTAAAACTAAAAAAATTGAGCTAATAAATATAAAACCTTGGATCACAAGAACCAACATGCTTCTTAAAATGTCAACAACTAATACTAGAGGCAACAGTCATTAGTATAGTTTGGACATTAACAATAATGCAAAAATGATTCTATTATTACTCCAATTAAACACAATTTAAAAAGATAACTGTGCGAGTTGTAATTAGACATAAGATGGGTGAAACAAGAAAACATAATCATTCATCTACATAATTCATGAAAATTGATATGGAATGTTAATAAATGGATGCACTTGATTAAAGTGGGGAGGGGAGTATGAGGCAATATAAAGCTTGACACTCAAAAGACATGTCATTAAGAGAGTTGATGTGAAATATAAAAATATTAAATGTGGTTGCTCAAAATCTTGCTAGCAAGTAAAATTTAGAAATATCACACCCCCACTATAGAGAAAGTAGGTAATTTTTTTAAAAGGAAACAAGAAACCCCATGAGTAATATGATGATCACACAAATTTTTCCAATAAAAGTATCAAAGACATGTTAGTGAACGTTTTTATTTTTCTAGCACGGGTTAATTTATTTTCCCTTAGTCTAAGGTTTTTCCTATAGTTTTATTAATTTTGCTTCAGATAATAAAGTGAGTTTATTATTTAACAACTAGGAGATAAAGTGATGAGGCACCCCCATCCTAAAAGGGTGGAGAATTTACTATTTTCACCATTTTATTTAATTTGGTGGTTATTGGTGGTCACTGGTCACTATCTAACTTGTATTTGGAACTTTGGAAGTTCTTAATGCATTTATGTCATTCTAACATTTCATATCTCTTGGATCCACTAGCTTTCATTGTTTAAGCTTTTTCAGTTTATGTAGCTTTAATTTATTTTATAAAGTTCTTTGGGTTATCAATCGATTTCATATTTCTAACATGGTATCAGAGCTTTTGTTTTGAGAATTCAGATTTTGCAAATTGCTAATTAAGAGTTTGGGCATTTTATGTAAGATTATGTAAAATTTTGTATGTTCTTTTCTTGCATTTTGAATGATTTGGAGAATCCAAAAGGGTTTATGGAGATATGATAACCTCTTCATTTTGCATATGTATTTGTAAGATATGAGTGATTTTAGTGATTTTGGATAATTGGTAGAATTTTTTACTACTCCAACGCATCCAAGAGGATCAAGAAAGTCAAGATTGGCTTTCGTTTCATCTAATTAGGAGATCATTTGACATAGTTGCAAGTTAGGGTTTGAAGTTCAGATCTAGGAAACAACTTTTTATTGGAATATTTTTGGCTCAAACAAACCTTTATGTTGTATTTAGGAGGCCAAGGAAACCAATTTTGATATAAAATTAACCCATATTTGGTGTCGAGTGCCATTGAGGCAATTATTTTTTGCCCAAGTCATACAACCCCCTAATCAGAGTCATATGGTTAGTTCGTCAAATTTAAAAAATATAAGCCTTGTTGAAAAGTGCTTAGTAATATATTAACAAGCACTTAAGTTCTTGATTAAGTGCTAGATATTGCGGCTTAATTTTGTAGATCAGTGGCTTAGCCACGGATCGTGGCTTATAAGCTATTTGGTAGCGGCTACTATGAAGCCACAAACAAACTATGATCACTTCATCGAAAACCATGACATTAAACTTCAAAATGTGACCAAATTTTTAATCGCTATTCTAGCTCCTTTGCTCCTACACCACCCAACGACCACCCCCACTGACGAAACCACTGATGGGTCACTCGGGGGCCACCAGGGCCATCCCTATAGGCCAAATTGAACAATTTTTTCAAAATTGCATAACTTTTTGCCACGGTGTGTTTTTGGTGAATGAAATATTGTCAAAAAGTTGGAGATGAGAAATTTCCATCCATAGAGGTATGGAAAAGAAATTCTTCCATTAGGTTGAAGTTGTTTGATTTTTTCCTTCAACAAACCATAAATTTCAACCTAAAGCTCCATTTTTTAGAAGTGAATAGGCATTGAAAAGGTATTGAAGAGCACTACATAGGTACATGGTTAATTTTTCCATATTTTGTATTAGGTTCACTTTGTGTCATAATTTTTAATTTTTTCCATTGTGGGCCAATTGAGAATTGTAACTTGGAAAAGAATTTGCAAACACACTAAACTATAAAGTGTCAAACTTGTAATCTTTAAGGAGGTGATACTAGTGAAAAGGGTGGGGGTGTTTTGGTGTTCTTGTGTTCACTTTCTTGCAACACTTATTTCTATATTTTTGCATCATGGCTCAAAAAATGGCTCCTATTATAACTGCTTACAATTATTTTGAGTGGAAATATCATGAAAAATCACTTAAGAATCCTTTCTTTGCATAGGATACCAATGAGAATAGAAACTTACCTTGTTAAAGATGAAGAAAATCCTAAGTGGTTCAATAGATCTGATGAAGCATATGGAACTTTATGTTTGTCTATTTCTCCTAATTTTCTCTTTCATATTAAATATTTGAATACACCAAATGAAATATGGACTAAGCTAGAAACTCTATTTAGAAATCAAAATTTTATGAGGGGTCATATGTTGAAAAATGAATTCATTAGTCTAAATCCAGGAAAATTCAACACAATTTAGAGGTATGTGCAGGATCATGATGGGCCAAAAAGTGGCAATATGATGGGTATTTGTAGGGTATGTGACTACCAACTTTTTTTTAACCCAAAATTGATGAAATGAAAAGGGTTTTTAAAGGATATTTTCAGCTTTCCACCAATATAAATTATGTTTTATTTTGAATTTAATAAATAATTATTATCCATTTTCTATTTGAATTACAACTAAAATTCTGATTTATAGGCTGATTGAAAAACATCTATAGCTTTCAAATAGTATCACATTTTTGGAATCTGAAACATGCATCACATTCTATGCTTCAAATACTATAGGATTAAAAAAAGAAAAATTGAATTTCATGAAGTTTTTACCAAGTTAAGGTGGTCAGACATACTAGTTTTTATATTTTTGAAAAGTTGTAATAAAAAAATCATAATTAATTATTTACTTGGAAAAAATTACAAAAATATGCATCACATCGGACATGAGTCCTCTACTTATATCTAAAATATTATAAAAAAATATTATCATTTTATTGCGGTTAGGGTGGTGGAATGACACCTACTTCTTATTTTTCCACGAAATTTAAGTACTCTTGCATTGAAATTTCAAATTTTCACCAAATAATTTTTTTTTAAATAAACCTAGTAGTTTAGAAACTACATTCAATTTTCTACAAATTTTATTCTTACATATTTTTGAAATAATATCGATAACTTATTCAAATTTTTACGTCAAGTTGCCTAACTCTGATTTTTCTGAATTTTTTGTCACTTAAGGGCCTGTTTTTTCCATGATGATCCTGCACATAGCCTTAGGATTTCTTCACAAAATTTAAATTAGCAAGGCTATAGCTAAAACAATGTGGAATTGAAACAATGATGAATAATTGATTCTTAGTATTCTCTCTAAGCTAAGTCCTGAATATTCAGTATTCGTTTCTATCTTCTATGCTACTAAGGATGCATATGGGTATAAATTCGCCATGCCATCTTTGGATGATTTTTCTACTTCTCTCTCTTGGGAGCAAGATAAGATAATCCATATGGGCACTCTAAAGTCTTTTGTCACATTCCCTAGCTACCAACAAGGCACACAAGAATAATGCGGACAAAGTAGTAACAACAAGGATAAAAACAAAAGAATAGCAAAGAAAAGAAAGATTGGAAATCAACTTCCAAAAAAGTAGCTAACAAGACCTCATCTTCAAATGACAAGTATAAGACAGAGAAGGTAAAATTTTCCTATTATAAAATGCCTGGTCATGATGAGCATAAATGTTTCAAGAAACAAGTTGATCACTTGACACACATTCTAAAAAAGAATAATCTCAATGTTCTTAAATCAGTAAAACAAAGTTCAGATGAGGGTTCTCACAAGGCTAAATATGAAAACAAAGGGAAAGGAAAAGGAAAGGCCCTTGTAGTAGTTGATTCTTCATTGTCCACTTAGGTTCTTAATTCGAGTGCCTCATACCACATGGCTTCATCTAAAGAAAAAATTGCATCTTTAGAGTCATGTACTATGCTTTCCATTTTTTATGGGTGAAAACACTCTTATTGAAGTGTGTGGGAGAGGGTATTTTGATGTGGGGGATGACATGTTTGAGGATGTTCTTTGTGTGCCCTCATAATCAACTAATCTCTTATCAGTATATCAAATCACTCAAATAGGTTAGGCAAGTGGGTTGAGTTTTCTCCTAATTAAGTGGTAATTAGTGAGTTACACAATGATTCTATAGTTGTAGTTGGGAGAGAAGATCATCATTCTTGGATTTAGTTTTTCTCACTTTGTTCTTGATCCACCTTCTTTTGTTCTACTCAATCATTCTGATGAAGTGAGCAATTTTTGGCATCAACGATCTCTCCACTTGAACTATTGCTACTTGCAGTAGCTCAGTCAACAAGAAATGGTTACAAGATTTCCTATAGTTTTATTTCCTAATGGTGTTTGTCAAGAATGCATTCTTGGAAAGCATACAAAAGAGAAATTTGACAAAGGAAAAGCTTGGAGAGCGTCACATATTTTGGATTTGGTATGTTGTGATTTGGTTGGTCCATTTCCATAGCCATATTTTAGTAGATCATGATATATTTTGACTGTCATTGATTATTTTTTAGGTACACAAGTTCATGTACTTTCTAAAAAAAGAAGAAGTCTTTGATTCATTCTTAGAATTCAAAGAATTTGCAGAGAAACAAACTAGGAAATATTTTAATGTTTTGTATATAGATAATCAAGGGGAATATGGCAACCACAAGTTTGAGAAATATTATGATTCATAAGGCATTGATCTGTAGCATACAATTCCCTATAGTCCTCAATATAACGAAGTTGTAGAATGCAAAAACTAGTCCTTGAAAGAGATGACCAATTGTATGATTCACTCCAAGTCTTTGGCACCACCTTTCTGGGAAGAATCCATTAATTGTGAGTGTTATATCCAGAACCAAATTCTTCACAATTGTTTTGAAGGGGTAACTCCTTTCCAAGCTTGAAATGGTTGGAAATCATCAATTAAGAACTTTCGAGTGTTTGGTTCTTGTGCATGGGCCCTCATTTTAGGAGAGAAACAAAAATCTATGAATCCATAGAAAAAGCCTTGCATATTAGTTGGATTCCTAAATGATGTCAAAGGCTGCAAGCTTCTTCATCCTACCACTCATGAGTTGTTTGTTGAGAGGAGTGTTCTCTTTGTGGAGAGTCCTTCCAATTCTTCTCTTACCACTTCTCCATACATTATTAGATTGGAGACCTTGCATCATGATGATGGTTCTTCGGAGGATCATAATCCTTTTGATATTAATGAGGAATCTTCTTCCTCCACTTTAGATGATGACAGTGATAATGGGGGTTCATATATCCCTCCTTCATAGGTTGACAATTCTCCTCCAAATTCTCCACCTTTTCCAGTCATAGGGCCTTGTTAGGATTATTTTTAGAAATCTGAAATAGATTGAATAGCCAAGATCTTCTATGAGAGATAAGCTATAAAATTGTAAATCAATTAACAAAATTATGGACTTGAGATTCCAAGAGATGTGCAAATGTCAAGATGACAAGATTTCACTAGGAGCTCAAAGCAAATATGTAGAATAATGACTACATGCATCTCAAAGGATGCAAGAGAATGCTAGAATATGCAATAGTATATATGTAAATACAAGCTAGGTAGTGAGTTTATATATAACCAAGGAGATGATGGAGGTGAAAAATCCAACCGATAGGAATTAACCACAAAAAGTGGATATGGACCACCAAAAGTAGAAAGTGTTCCACCCTTTAAGGAAGGGGACACCACATCACTTATATCCTAGTTATTAAATGATAAACTCACTTTATTATCCTAATAAAGCTTAATAAAAATGTAGGGAAAATAAATTAACCCACTAGGAAATAAACCTACACCAACACTCCTCTTAATTACAACTTAGGAGGATGTAAAGATGATAGGTCCCAGCAAATGAAGCCATGTTAGGTACCCATGTACATATAAAATTCCTCCCCAAAGAAGAAGAAGTCACATTCCACAAAAAGTAAGTACACCCCCCATAATAGAGAGAAGTGAAGTGGAAGGACAAAGAAGCTCCTCCAAAGAGATCCAATGGTAGATGCTCGAAACTAGATGTAGAAGATGGTCCACAATCGACGAACAACATTCCTCCCTTTAGGAAGAAACAAAATCAAATGTGTATGTGACCTATCTCCCAAATCTTGAAAGGAATGTGTAGGAATAAAACTCAATATGTATGGAGTCTCTGAACTAGGCTCAAATGTCCTCATGTCAATGTTGAAGTCCCCCACAATCAAATCAAGCATTCTAGGCCACACTGGTGAAAATGAAAACTCAAAATACCCTAGAGAATGATGTAGAACACCATCCAAAGACTCAAGTATCTCCTTTGAAAATATCTCCTCCAAATTTTGATCCAAAGTATCTACACTCATGTCAAACTGTAAGGAATGATCATGAAGAGATTGATCAAGAGGGTCAAAGTGTTCCCTCACAACAATTGAAAAAGAATCAACTCCATAAAAGAGAAGATGAATACAATCAATAGTGTCTCCCAATCTGCAATATGTGTCTCCATAAACAAGTCTGAAATACATGTCAAGAGATCACCCACAAAGCGGAATTTGAACGACAATGTATGTCCTATTACAAAGAATCATTGAAAGCTTTCGAAGAAGCAACATGAACTCTGAAGTAGCAATAGTAGATGCAAGGACCAAAGAATTATCCTCAAAGAGAAGACATATCAATAGTGTCATCTAGATCTGAAATGAGGGACTCTACAAACAAACAAGAAATTTTTGGTAGAAATTGGTCCCAATGGACTGAATCTAGAAGACATAAATGATCTTGCTGCACTGAATCATTGGAGGATCTCAAAGAAGCATCTATGGAATTTGAAGCTACAAAAAGTGATGTTGATGGGGTATTATTGAATTGATCATCCACACAAGATTTTTCCATACAAGATGGGGCAATATTAATCTCAATATTATCCACAATAGCCTGGCTCTCCAAAGAAACACCACTTTCAGATGAGGATCCAATGTCTCCATACAACTATTGAATGATGGTCTAAGCAATGAAAAGGCACTCAATGTGCTCTACATGATGTAGAATATCCTCAAAAATGGTAAGACATATTAGTCCATAGACCATGTCATTATTGTTAAACTATGCATTCTTCTAATTATAGTCACTTGGCTCAGAAACAAGTCCAAGGAGATAGGGTAGTAGATTTTTCTCAAGGCAATGATTCTTTATCCCTTGTTTCTAGGAAAAATAGTTCTTTGAAGTTATCTTGACAGAAGAAGGATGGAAATAATTTTTAAGAGACATGCTTAACCCCCCCATAAATAGAACTTTATCTTAATTCGTGATTTCAAATTATTTTTATAATCCCCACAAGATTGATACAAAAAAAACACTTTAAGTGAATGCAAAAAGAGACATCAAGAGACACCCCCCTTTCCACTAGTATCATAAATCACCCCCAAGATATTACAATGTTGGCACTCTATGATTAGTGCATTTACAAAGCTTTTTCCAAGATACAATGCTCAATAGCCACACAATGAACAATATTACAAATTCTGATACAAAATAAATTAGAAATAAAATTTGGAAAAAATAGCCTTGTATTTGTGTAGTTCTCTTCAATACCTTTCCAACACCTATTCATTTTCGAAAAATAGAGCATTAGGGCATAAGTTATCGCCTATTGAAGAAATTAGCAACAAACAGATTCAACTTGAAATATTTGTTACAAAATGGAAAAAAAAATCAATACTTATGTGGATGGAAAGTGATCATCTCTAGCTTTTCGATGATATCTTGTTTTCAAAAATCTAACACCATGGCAAAAAAAATGTAAATTTGAAGAAAAGACCCAATTTGGCCTATATGAGGGCCCTGGTGGCCCCTTGGCGGTTCGTGGGCGGTGTCGCTGATGGTAGTGGCCATTAGGTGATGGACCAACGAAGATATGGGCAACACTCGGACTGACTGCTAGTGATTTTGGAGTTGTGGCGATTTCACTGTTCACATGCATAGTTTATTTCCTACGGTTTAAAGTCGACTGTTGGTGGCTATGTCGATTGTCAGCTCCAAATGAAGCCCACGAGTTTTGCAGACCTACACGCACTCAACACTTGGCATAGCCTTAGTGCTAGCACTTAGGCATTAAGTGCTAAGCGCAAATTTATTTATTTTTTGAATTTTTTAATCGACAGAATCATACTGTTGTGACTGGGGGGCGTACGACCTCCCAAGTAAAACAAATTTGCCTCGAATGCTCCCGAGAAAAAATATAGGCAAATTTTATGTCAAAATTCATCTCCTCAAACTTTTGAATGCAATGGCAAGGTTCGTTTTGGCTGGAAATGCTTCTGCATAAAGTTGTTCTCCAAATTTGAGCTTCAAATACTTGTTTTCTACTGTGTCATATGGTGGCCAAATTGAGTGAAACAAAAGCCAAATTTGACTTTCTCGAGCCTCCCGAACATGATGGGATAGTCAAAAATACTGCCACTATAGCCAAAATAGATGCAATCACCAAATATCACTAGAAACACACATACAAATGTAGGATTAATAGATCTTCATAATTCCTTTCTAATTCTCCAAATCGTATTGGAACACAAGAAAACAACATACGATAGTTACAAGATCATACAAAAACTCCAATCTCTTAATCAAGAATCCAAGTAATTAAAACTCTCAAAATCTAAGCTCTAATACCATGTTAGAAATATGAAATAGATTGAATAACCAAGATCTTCTATGAGAGAGATAAACTATAAAACTGTAAATGAAATAACACAATTATAGACCCAAGATTCCAAGAAATGTGCAAATGTCAAGGTGATAAGATTGCATTAGGATCTCAAAGAAATCTATGAAATAATGATTGTATGCATCAAGGTGCATGCATGTCAAAGTATGCAAGAAAATGCTAGAAAATGCAAGAGTATAAATGCAAATACAAGCTAGCTAGTGAGTTTATATAGAACTAAGGAGAGGATGGAGGTGACAAATCCAACCAATATGAATTAACCACCAAAATTAAATATGGACCACCAAAAGTGGAAAGTGTTCCACCCTTTAAGGAAGGGGACACCACATCACTTATCTACTAGTTATGAAATGATAAACTCGCTTTATTATCCTAAGCAAGCTCAATAAAAGTGTAGGAAAAACCTAGAACTAAGGGAAAATAAATTAACCCACTAGGAAAAAAATTACACCAACACTTATCAAACATTGCAGTTAGTAGGGGATTAGGTAGGGGATTCTTTAGATCATAGAAGAACAAGATCACAATTTTAGGAGGCTCCACATATCCTCCTTGCTATAGCTTCTAATCCACAATCCTTTTGGGAAGTTTCTAGTGTCCCTGAGTTGGATGCAACTGTGAAAGAAGAGTTTGATTCCTTGGAGAGGAACCACACTTGGGATCTTGTCCCTCCTCCAAAGGGAAGGAAATTTTTTTGATGCAAGTGGATCTATTAGAAAAAAATCTACAAATGGGTTGCATGCTATGAATAACATCAGGAAAATTCACTACCAGTAATTCACCACCAACAATTCACCTCCAACAATTCACCGCCAACAATTGATCATCGTGACATATTCATCGCATATAAAATTCACCACTAGCAACTCATTGTCCTGGTATATTCATCGCATATACCATTTTTATGCGTTCAAAAAAATCTTTGTACTTTTTCTTTTTTGGGTGCTCTTGGCCACTTAAATATTGAAAAATGTATAGTGGTGAATATACCATGACGATGAATTACTGGTGGTGAATTGCTAGCGGTGAATTTTCCTAGAGTCGATAAGAATAAGGATCGCTTGGTTGCCAAAGGAGTTTTTAATGTGGCTCACCCTTTAGGCTATATCAAAATACCATATGATATATGTGTTATGCATCCCATCATGCATTGCATCTCTATCAAAATACCATACTCTCCCTAATAACAAATGACACACATCAACTGGCACAATGTCACACAATGCCTCATCGTGATAAGCTTTGATGTTGAGCCTCACCCAAAAATTTCCTCCACAAAAATCCAATTCCCCTACAACAAGTAGCCAAGCTAATATGGACACATGTTTCTCATCCTCCTCAACTCCAACTTCTCAACCATCTCCATAGACACCAAGTTGTATGTTTTTTTGTTGTTTACCACTACCTTGTATTGGGTCCTAAACAAACTCTTCCTCTATGTTAGTTAACCCCTCCTTTCACACCTTAGAGCCCTATGCAAAACCAACAAATCCTCATCCTCAAGTTCCCTCTTTGAAGTAGGTGACCTCTTATCACCAAATGCAACTCTTGCATTGCCTTTTTCCCACTATCCTTAACACTCAAATGCTCTATATCCTTCCTCACCACACCTAAAATAGGTTCCTCTAAAGGATTTTGATGGAGAGGCACTCCCTCCACTTCCAAACACACACAAATGCACAAATTACAGAGATAAGAATATTCACTCCATTCAAATATTTAACTTGCACAAACACAATGTTTATTCAAATAAAATTACAAATACATATGCGTTACAAAAATGCTGCTCTCTTTTGCATTCAATGGCCTCTCATGCAATTCTGAATTGCTATCTTATCTTTCACAAATATGCACCTTCTCTTTCTTGTTGTCTTCATCCTTCAAATCTACACTCTTTGTTGAGCAATCTATGGTTTTTCCTTCACCTCAACACTACCTTCTTCTCTTGGTCGAACTTCTTTCTTTTTAATGACATTGTCCTTTTATTGTCTCTGATGTTACATTATTGCATTGTCTTATTACCGTTTGACTGGTTCTTTACCCCCAAACCAGTCACACCCTATTTTGTTCTTTAAAATCTCCACATTTTTAATTTTTAAGATTTCATTCAATATGGCACTGCTCTTCTATCATTTCCATGTCAAATCCTATGCAACCATACCTTCATCTGCAACAACCCCTCTTTTAAATCTCCACATTGTCTTCTATCAACACCTACATGCTCTCCTTCCTCACACCTTAGCTCCTCTTCCAAGCAACACTATCATGCAAGTGGTGTGCATTTAGTTTGTTACCCCCTTTTTAACCATATGCAACCTTCTTTGTTTTATCATAGCCCCCTGTTTTCCTTCAACGCTACCTTTTCTTTTTTTTCTATCTGCCCCCTCTATTCTTGCGTCCACACTTGCACCAACATCTGCTTATTTTTCATGCTAAAAATATATGCCTTTTCTTATTGCCTATGTCCACCTCTAATTTCTCACCCATACTAATCAACTAGTCCTCCTATTTTAATAACTACCCCATCCTTTGTATTATCTATGCCAAAACTCTCTCTCCACAAGTCTATGCGCTGCCTGTTTTAATCTCTTTTTGCCTCCCATTCTATCGATACAATTTCTTGATCTTTAATAGCTGAAATATCAACTATTTCTTTCCTTTTTACCCACATGCAATCTACTCCCATGCAAATCCAATTGCAATTGTTTTTAACTGTGCTTTAATAACTATTTATTTTTATCTTCCCCTACACAACCATCTCAATGCTTGTTTTTGTCCTCTTTTTAAATTTCCTCTCCAATGTGGGTCTCTCTCTTAATTGCGATGCCCTTGGATCAGACTCCCTAGGAAGAAAAAAGAAAGCATGTGCTCCTACACATGAGATTATCATTAGAATTATTCCTCGCTATTCTTTTTCTTCCGCATCTTCTAATATCACTCTAGAACAATTGTCATGTTTCTCCAACATTGTTGTGCACCATTCTTCTCTTCACTTTTCGTCTTCCTTCGCCAAAGTTTCCTTTCCCACACATCCACGTGCAAATCGATATGAACAATTATACAGAGATTAATGATCTCCACATTTGCTTCTTCAAATTCTTTCACCTTTGACATCTATCTTTCAACTTCATCAAAATCATCCACATTCTTATATAAATCGACACTTACTATCCTATACTCTTCTACACATTCTAGAACTTTTATCATCTCAAATGGAAATAAAACATCATCTTCACAATTTGCAAATAATTTTACCTTTTGATCTTGTGCTATAATGTTCAACTTCTCACCTTCATTAGTTCTCTTTTCCAACCATTCTTCTTCAGTAGCCAACATCTAACAACAAATCATCCTTGGTTTTACCATTCACATTACAACCCACAACATCTACACTAAAATCTACATATACTCCTCCATACTTGTTCCCAGGCTTCTCAACATTCAACATAACAAATGAAAATGAAACAATGTCCTTTAAGACCAATAAATTTACCTCTTCTATTTTTTTTGCAATAGCTTCTTTATCATCAGCTGCCAACTTCATCTTTGTATCCTTTGTTGTCCCATTTGTCTTCATACCTTCACTAGCAATCTTCCCTATCCAGTCTTATTCTATCGCTAAGAATTGTGCTCACAAATCTTATGCACTTGTTGCACCTTCTTCAAATTCCATCTCTGTAGCTTCTTCACCATGCATTTCTTTTCCTTCCACTACTGCTCTAACATCTACTTCTTCATTTTCAGCTGCACCTTCTCTTTGCTCTTCATTCTTCAATCCTTCATCATACCTTTCTTTCACTTCCCACTCTTGCTTTCCATTTGTCTTGGCCAACTCCTTCTTTGGATCCACTCCATACTTATATTTGTTCATTTTGAGTTTTTCAATCTAATTTCATTTGTTTTCCTTTTTCTTTTTGTATCTTCTCCTTCTTATGTCTTTTTCATCTACAAGCCTCCAAAAATCCATCTCACATTCGTATATAACATTGTCACTATTTGGTTCCACATCCTTTTCAATTTCTTCTTTTAAACTCTTCTCGTCAACAATTTCATTCAAAGATTCAAAAGCATAATTATTTAAATCATCTAAATCAACTTGGTTACCTTTCACCTTGCATGTGTTCTCCTCAAGCTTCTTCCAAGCTACTCTTAAAAGTATGCCAATCTTCTTTTCCTTTTCTTCATGGGGTAACAATGCTTCTTCTCTTTTCTTGGATTTATCCACATAATATACACCTTGTTGTCTTAGACTACCTTTCTGCAATGTTATCTTTTCTTCCTCTGCTAACTTAATCATGATCTTTTGTTCATTGGACTTGACCTTTTCTTCACATCTTATACTCTTTTGGAGTGTTTCCTCATCACCATGTCCTGCAACACGACCTTCATTCTCTACTATTACATGCTTAACCACCCACACTTTGTTTCTTATAACTTTGGGTGGATGTTTATTTACTTCTACACTTAGTCACCCTAATCCATGGACTAATTTCTACCTTAAAACACCTCCTTTATGCTTTCTTTCTTGACCACTTTCCCTATGATCAAGTGGTTCCCCTTGAACTCTATCATTTCTTTCATGCTTTGTACTTGTTTGTTGCTAGAAACTCCACCGTAAGCAACCTCTTGTTTACACTTTGTATGTTGTCCCTCAACAATTGGTTTATTAAGCCAACTTGGCACCTTGTATCCATGATTTTTGGCAAGATTTGAGAACTCCAATTTTCTCTTCTATGTATTAACTTGCATTTTCACATTCACATTTCCACATGCATGATTAAAATTAGCCTTTATACCTCCATATACCTATGCACTACTCTATTGTTTTGATTTTCCCTCATCCTTGACTTCTTTGCTTGTCAGCTCTTCCCCTTCATGGGTTTCCTTTCCTTCTTTTGCAATACTTCCTAATGCATCATGAAATTCTAATTCATCCTCTACATCTTTGTAATGCCATTCAACAAAATCTCAACACCATTCTTATCTTCATGTTTAAGTACTTTGCAATGTACCTTTTCTTGATGGACTGCTGCAAATTGTCCTTGTACACTTTCTTCATAAACTACTGCAACTTGTTTTCACTTTCTTTCACTTCATCTCCATCTACTAGTGCTTTACTTGCCCCTTTTCTCCTTAATTCTAAGGTCTCATCCATGACCCCTGCTATGAAATTTCTCATACCTGCATACACATATTCAAATGCAACATTAACAAATAAAACAAGAGACCAAAATGTCTCCATGAATGCCTCCTTTGTGGACATTCTCCTCTTTTCTTTACTTTTCCTTTTGAGTGTTGCTTTTTGCACTGCTTCTCCTCTCCCTTCTTTCTTGCTTTTCCTCATGTTCTCTTCAATGAGAACTTTCTTCACCTCTTTTGGTGCATGTTGATCACTTGGAAACTCTCTATTATCTGAACCTCTTTCATCTTCTCTTTTCAAGGCAACCATATTTTGTCCTCTTCTTTTCTTAACAATCATCTTCACATGCCACTTCAACTTCTTTTTCAATGGCCAACACTAACTATATTCTTGGCTTCTTTCCTCGAACCACTACTTCACCGCGAGCTTACACCTCTCTAGATCCCTTCTCAACTTTTCCATTTATTTGTCCCACTTTGAATCTTGCTTCTTCATATTCATTTTTATTTTGTCTTTCTTCTAAGGGCTTTCTTTCTTAGCATGTTGAAGCATCTTTTTATCTTTTTCTCTTCTTTTCTTCTTGATACATCACCTAAGGTTTCTCTCATTTTCCTCTACCCAATCTTTTGGTACCCGAGTTCTTATTATTAACCTATCAAACTTCCACCCACCTAACTTATGCAAATTCATATAACTCACTTCTCCTTCTAGATCTTTTAGACTCTTCCAAATCTTTTAAGCTCTCCTAGATCTTTGAAGCTCTAATACTAAAATGATGGAGAGGCACTTCCTCCGCTTTCCAACACTCACACAAATGAACAAATTACAGAGATAAGAATATTTGCTCCATTCAAATATTTAACCTGCACAAACACAATGTTTATTCAAATCAAATTACAAATGCATCTGCATTACAAAAATTCTATCTTTAGCATTCAATGGCCTCTCATGCCATTATGAGCTGCTATCTTATCTTTCACAAATATGCACTTTTCTTGTTGTCTCCATTCTTCAAATCTGCACTCTCTACTGAGCAATCAATGGTTTTTCCTTCACCTCAACACTGTCTTCTTCTCTTGGTCGACCTTCTTTCTTTTTAATGATGATGTCTTTTTATTGTCTCTGTTGTTACATTATTGTATTTTCTTATTACCTTTTGACTGGGTCTTTAGCCCCAAACTAGTTGCACCCTTCTTTGTTCTTTACAATCTTTGCATTTTTAATTCGTAAGATGTCATTCAATATGGTTTTGCTCTTCTATCATTTTCATGCCAAATCCTGTGCAACCATACCTTCATCTGCAACATCCCCTCTTTTAACTCTCCACACTACCTTCTATTAACACCTATGTGCCCTCCTTCCTCATGCCTGAACTCCTCTTCCAAGTTGTGCTATCATGCAAGTGGTGTGCATTTAGTTTGTTACCCCCTTTTTAACCATAGTCAACCTTCTTTGTTTTATCGTAGCCCCCTATTTTCCTTCAATGCTACCTTTTTTCTATTTGCCCCCTCTATTCCTGCGTCCACACTTCCACCAACATATGCCTATTTTTCATGTTAAAAATATATGCCTTTTCTTATTGCTTGCACCCACCTCTAATTACTCACCCCACGCTAATCAACCAGTCCTCTCATTTTAATAAATGCCTCCTTTTTATTATCTGCACCAAAACTCTCTCCACAAGTCTATGTGTTGCCCATTTTAATCTCTTTTTGCCTCCCCTCGATACAATTTCTTGATCTTTAATAATTGAAATTACAACTATTGTTTGCCTTTGTACCCACGTGCAATCTACTCCCATGCAACTCCAATCACAAATGTTTTTAACTGCCCTTTAATAACTATTTTTTTTATCTTCCCCTATGCAGCCATCTCAATTTTGGTTTTTATCCTCTTTTTAAATTTCCTCTCCAACGTGGGTCTCTCTCTCAATCACGATGCCCCTACATCAGATTTCCACCTTTTCCTCTCACATCCTCTTCTATCCTATTGAGATCATCCACACTCCTACTAATCTCCTTAATGGTGTGTGTATTTTTAACGAAACAACTTGCTTGCTTAGTAGAACATAATAGCATTTATGTTGTAAATACTTGATAATACTAGAGAATAACAACCCACTTTAGGGGGGAAAACGTCCAAATATCTCCAATGCAAACACAATTCACAATATAATGCTAATAAGATAATCACAAGCTCCTATATACACTTTATTTATTCCATGATTGCCACCCAAGCCAACTTAGATACTTTAATATATATCATCTAAGATAACCTAAATATCTAAATAAGAACATAATGCTAGTCATGTGAATTAATTAAGAATTACAGTAGCCACAAGCTAACTACTCATCACCCTACACACACTCTAAGATTAAGGACATAACATATCCCCCTCTTTAGAGAAGCATTGTCCTCAGTGATAATCAATTGTGGATGCTTCTGGATGAACTCTTCATCCTCTCATGTTCCGTCTTCAACTGCTAAATTATTCCACCAAATGAGATACTTGGTGAGTGTCCTAGTCCTCAACTTCTTTGTGTGTGTTTGAAGAATTAATACTAGCTCCAAGAGGATTATTTCTTCTTCATCAAGCTTTGGTAATATTGTTTGTGTAGGGATATTTCACCCAATCACTTTCTTTATATAGGAAATATGAAAAATTGGATGTATCTTTGTTGTTGGAGGTAACTCAAGCTTGTAGGCGACATTTCCTATCTTTGCAAAATCTAGTATAGACCATCATATTTTGAGACAACTTGTTCTTTATTTGTTAATGTGGGGACATTTACTTATAAGGTTGCAATCTCAATAAACCCACTCACTAACATCAAAAATCCTTTTGTTGCATTGTTGGTCAATTTGTTGTTTCATTCTATATTGTGTCACAACTAAATTCTCCTTGGGTCCTAAAAGTACCTATTATTGATTATTCATGTGGTTCTCTATAGCTTGAAATATTGGTGTCACCTAGAGTGATGATGTGATGGATGGAGGATAGTATCTATATAGTGCCAAAAATGAAGACATTTTCAAAAAAATTAGGGTCTTATACCACCATTCTGTTAGCAATAGCCAATCTACTCATTAAGATTTCTTATATGGAGTAAAACAATGTAGATACCCTTACAAGTACTCATTGATGACCTCAATTTACCCATCTAAAATTGGTATGAAGAGCTATGAGCTAATAGAATACAAAAAAAAGAGAGAATAAATATATCCAAAAGTTACTAGTAAAGATAGGATCACGATCATTGGCAATAGCCATGGGTGTGCCATGTAACTTTTGTATATTCTCTATAAATGCTTTTGTCATTATACTTGTAAAAGGATGAGATGACAATAAAATGAGCATTTTTAGTGAGGTGATCCACTACTATCATGATGACACTCTTACCTTTAGATCTTGGAAGGCCCATGATGAAATATATGGAGACCTCTTCCCAATGCTGGCTAGGAACAACGAAGGGTTATAAAAGATGAGGAGTTTTAACTATCTCCCCTTTATTTTTGACATACCAAAAAAATTTCCACAAATTTGTGATCACATTTAAGCCCTTCCCAAAAGAATTCTTATTCAATTCATTGATTTCTTCAAAAATATCGAATAACCCCCAATTGGAGAACCATGAAGCTCTTCAAGAAACTTGTGTTTGAGAGTGGAATTCTTGCATAGATATAATCTCCCTTCCAACAAAACTTATCATAACTACTAGGATAGATTTGTAATTGTTGAATGGCATTCCTTGTAGCAACATCATTTTGCCACTTTGCTTCTTCCTCCCACACCACGTATAATATATAAATTTTGTTCATCTTTCTCATCCTTTTTAGATAATGCATCTACCACAATTTTCACCTTCCCTTTCTTATATTCAATCTCAATGTTGCAACCCAACATTTTAGTGACTCATTTTTTCTACTCTTCAAAATATTATCTTCGCTCAAAAATATTTTAGGCTATTGTGATATTTCTTAACTTCAAAGTGTCTATCCATTAGATATGGCCTCCATTGTTTTACTGCATAAAATAACTAGAATTTCCTTCTCATAAATGAGTTTGAATTGATTCTTATCCTTCATTTGTTGAATCACAAAAGTAATGGGCCTACAGGTTCTTGCATAAGAACTACTCCTATACCATTACCAAAACATCACACTCCACAACAAAATCCTCAGTGAAGTCTAGAGTGCTTAGAACAAGAGTGGTACACACAACCTCCTTCAATCTATCAAATGTTGTATTAGCTAATTCATTCAATTGAAAAGCATCCTTCTTGAATAGAGTTCTGATTGGTGTTGCTATATGTCCATACTTCTTCATGAATTTTCTATAAGTATTTAGTGAATCCTAAAAAAGCCCTCAATTTCTTAATGGTTTTAAAAATAGGTCATTCTATCATAGTAATTTTATTTTGATCCTTCATGAGACACTATGTCCCAAGTACTCCATCTCTTTGAGACCAAAATCACACTTGGAAGGCTTAGCATAAAGCTAATGATCTTTGAGAACTTGTAATGTTTGACCTACATGATGCAAATGTTCTTCCTACATTTTGTTATAAGTCAATATATCATCAAAGAACACAAATACAAACTTCCTTGAAAATTGCTTGAATATAGAACTCATCAAACTCTAAAATATAGATGGAGGAATAGTAAAACCAAATGGCATCACTAAGAACTCATAATGACCTCATGAGTTTTAAATGTTGTCTTCAGAATATCATCTTCCTCAATTTAAATTTTTTGTTAACCTAATCTAAGATCTAATTTTGTGAAAAATATAGCTCCATTCAATTCATCTAGTAAATCATCAATGACTAGAATAGGAAAATTAGCTTTAATGGTGTACATGTTAAGCACTTTGTAGTCTAGGCACATGTGCCAATTTTGATCCTTTTTATGCACCATCACCACAAGAGAACAGTAAGCAATCTAGTTATGTGTGATAATTTACTTGCCTCTAGCATCTCCTAAAAAATCTTTTCAATATCATTTTTTGTGTATATGGCTATTTGTAAGGCTTGATGTTGGGTGATTGGCTCCTTGGCATTAACTATATAGCATGATCATAATCCCTCTTAGAAGGCAATCCTTTAGGCATACCTCCGAAAACCACTAAGGGGCATTCTATAATTGCTTGTAGATATGGATGGGTAGGAGCATTTGATTGATAGGCTACTAAAGAAAACAATTAGGCCTCAAATCCATTAGTGCCTTTCTTAAGAAAATTTTGCATTTGATGAAATCTTTCGATTTGTGGGGACTTTTTATTCAATCCTCTTAGCTCCACTATCTTTCCTTCTAAGTTAAATTACATGAATAACTCCTGAAAGTTTATGTTATTCATTTCTAAAGTAGTGTCATTGTACTCTAAATACTATATTGTTGCACCCATGGGAATAACAAACATCTAGTAATCAAGTTGACACTCTCCCATGGTTAATTTAGTGCCATGGCATTTTTTTAAACAACTAATAGTACCTCCATCTACAAATTAGACCTAGAATTCTAGAGAAAGATATATAAAACAATTTTAGACAACTAGCTAACTTCTTGTTCATGAAGTTGTGAGTGCTTCCTAGGTCAATCGATATTGTTATTCTTTGTTTCTTCAATAAATTCACCACCTTTGAGAGTTTGTGACGCACTAACTCCGATAAGTGCATGATAAAATATGACTGGTTATCTCCTTACTCTTCTAACACATTGTCATTGTGATATCCAAAATGTCTAACCCTTTCTAAGCAACTAAAATGCAATGGAAAAACATAAGGAAACACCTCAAGATTAGCCTAAGGAATTTGTAAATGCAAAGAGGAAAGTGTTAAATGAAGACAAGTAGATATACCTCCCTTTTGTAGCTGAAACTCCTTGGTTGGCCCTTGATTTGAATTGATTTGTATGCTCCTTGATGGCTCTTGATGTGGCTAAATGAAGGATTGACTATATGCTTGAATGTAGATGCAAATGGATGAAAGTTGGTGGCTAGATGAGTGCACAAAATGGCAGCATTTAGTTGCCAAATGGCTAAGTCCCCCCAAATGCCTTAGAGGATAGGGTATTTATAAAGAAACTTGAATTCTCTAGAGAATTCAATGGTTGGGATTTATCCAACAAAGTCAAGATGAAGGGCTAAGGTGAGTTGAGGACTCACAAGCCCTCACACTTTTACATGTGGAATGTGAGAGGGCTAAGGGTGAAATGATGTGTAGGTGATGTGGAAGAGAGGTACATGATGTGGAGGAAGGACAAGTACCTTCCAAGTACTTTGATGTGACTTTTCAATGATCACATGGGGAAGGGGAAAGCTTTGGGAGAATAAAAGTGAATTAAAAATTCACAATGATTGGAAGAATCTAGTAGATAAGACAAGGTTCCCAAAAGGTGGGAATTTGTCACATGTGACTTGATGTGACAAGTCAAAGGTTCTAGAAGATGCATGAGAAAAGGGGATTCTAGGAGGAATAAAAGTGAATTAAAAATTCACATGGGGAAGAGAGGAGCCTAGGGTGAATAAAAAGGAATTAAAAATTCCTTGGGGATAGGAGAGTTGACCAAGGTACTAATTAGGTTTGACTAATCGATGTGAGAGGATAATTAGGGGTTAATGAGTTAGAAGCCAACTTGCAAAGTTGGAGGATGTGACACATCCTAATCAAAGGGATGTGCACATCTATTAATCAAGAATGAGCATGTGCACATCTTTAATGAAGAGATTAGGAGATGGATTAGGATTAGATGAAAATGACATGTGAGGAATTAAATATAATGTATTTAATTCATTTGATAAAAAGGGGATTAAGGAGGGTAAGGTATTTAATTATTAATTAAATACCTTAGGGATTTGGCAGAATTAAGGATATTAATTAAATAATAGTAATATTACTTAATTAACTTGGATAAGAGGATGTTTAGATGAAAAGTGGTAAATTTGGATAAATTAAGTGTCCAAATTTGGATGTCTACAGTCACCATCTAATATTGGTTCCTCCTCTTCTTTCTCACTTGGCCTTCCAAAATAGAACATTTTTTTAATGCATTTATGTCCTCGAATATATTTGTTATCATAACATAACCTTTTTACACTCTTCTCAATTTGTTGCAGAATCAATCTAGTAGGTTGAGGAAGTGATTGTGTTGAAAATCCTTTCTCTCTTATCCCATCAACCCCTTGCCTTCAAGGAATTGAAAACTTCTCTACTTTGCATGCTAGGGAAAATAATCAAATATATAATTAGTACTAAACATGCATACCTCATGTTGGATGTGATCCTTGAGACCATCCAAAAATAAGTTATTCAAGTTCTCTTTTGGAATTGTATCTATCCTCAAGGGCAGGTTTTGGAATTGTTGAATGTAATCCCGTATTGATCCTGTTTGTTTAATTTTAGCCAGCTATTTGAAGTAGTTGTTGCCACACTATTTCTCTATTGTGATAGTGGCTTCTTTGTAAAAATTGACCATGAGATAGTGAGACCTTTTTCTTTCATTGAGAACATAGCCATCCATGCCAAACGAATTGATTTGGTTCTAAATATAAGGAACTCATTATCACCTTTTTCCCACTTGAGATTTGATACATATCAAAAAAATTCTTCATTTTATTTATTCAAGTTAGTGGATCATTGTCATCAAACTTGTGAATATCCACCTTTGGCATCAAATTCCTAGATCCCATATGAGTGAACATTTGGATCTACATTAGTTGACCTAGATGATCCACCTTGGTTACTTGAAACATCCAATTGTGGATTTGACTAATTTTAGATATAAGCACTTATTATAGCCAATGTGCTTTGCATGTCTAGTATATCTCATGTTAGGTGGTGTATATCATCCTTAAATGTATTATGGATGCTTGATATAATACCTTTCAAGTGATGTATATCATCCTTGAATGTAGTATGATGTGAAATAATGCTTGATATATCACCTATCAAGAAATGTATGTCCTCCTTAAATGTGTTATGGTTGCCAAATGTATCACTTGTCAAGAAACATGTATAATCTTTAATCTTGTTGGTTTCTTACCTTATTTTCTCCATGGAACCAATCTCCTCACTCCCATATCATCATTTATTAAAGAATTTCAGGAGTGACAAAATTATTTTTGCCCTTTGTTGCAAGCCTCATTGTAGTAGAGAAAAATGATTTTGAAATAAATCACACAAAATGAATCAATTTAATCTATTTTTTCTATAATGTGCATGTGTCTATCTCACTTCCTAGAAAAATAGTCACTAATTTTGCTTAAATGTTTCTCTGGGAGAAAGTTTTATGGAAACCCTAATTCCACAATAACTCCTTGAAGTCTTCTCTAAATGACCTCAAATATGGACTATAGCAGAATAATTGTGTGCATGATAAACTCTTTAGAGATTAAAAAATCATGAATTTTCAACCTTGGGAGTGAATTAAGTGGAAACCCTAATGTAACTCTAATTCTACAATAACATCTTGAATCCTGGTCCAATCTTCTTGAAATTTATACTATAGAAGCTTCAATGTGACCTTCACAATCCCAAGATCATGTTATAATACTACTTGTAGTGAAACAACTTGCACAATTAGTATAATGTAATAGTAAATAAGCTACAAATAATTGATAATAATAAAGAATAACAAGCCACTTCGAGGGGGTAAACATCCAAATATCTTCAATAAGAACAAAATTCACAATGTGGTGCTAATAAACTAACTACAAGCTCTTATATATGCTCGACTTATGCTCTAGTTGTCACCCAAGTTGACTTAAATTCTTAAATATATCGCCTTAAGCCACCTAAATATCTAAATAAGAACATAATAATGATCATATAACTTAATTAAGAGGTAAGGTAGCAACAAGTCGACTAGACTCGTCACTCTATGCACACTCTAGATTAAGGGCATAGTTGTCTTCTAGCCTTCCATCTTTCTGGCAACTTTTACCACTATCTCCACCCTTGGAGTTGTCACTACAATCATCTCCCATATTGTTGTGATAGGCCATATCATCTCCTTTCTCTATAGTATAGGAGCTTTAGCTTCTCTTCCATTATGGTATTGGTTTCCCCTTCCCTAACCTCTTAGGCTTGCTCCTATGTTGTTGCATATTGTCTAGTTGCTCTAAATCTTCTCCTCTCTTCCTCTCTAATAGTTTCACCCATCCTCTTAGTTCCAACTCAATTTCTTCTTTGTAGTGAGAGTGAATTGGCAAGTCTCCTCAACTATCAACTTCTCTTGGATGGATTCCCTCAATCTGTTAACGTACTTGGCCACCGTCTCAACTCCTTCCTCCTGATGTATTGACATAATAATCAACTTGTAATACTACTTAATGTACTTGTTCATGGTCATCTCTCCTTGCCACAAATTGTGCAGCTCCAATAACTCCAACCAATGATTGGTCAAAATAAACTTGGACTTAACTTTTCTACCATCCAATCTCGCTTTGTGATACTAGGCTTCTTCATTTTATTTATTTCCAACTAAACTTCCTACCAACACATTGTCACATGGCCTTTTAGTTTGGTCTTTGCAAATTTTACCCTATCTAGGTCCATAATATCCTCATACTCAAAATGTTCATCCAAATTGGTAATCCAATCCATTAACTCCTTAGGATCTATATTTCCAAAGTAGTCTTACCCTTGTCCTCACCAATGCGATAAACAACTTTCAACATCATCTCCTCATTTTCTTCACTTCCATCTAATTCCACAAAATCTACTTCATATTCCTCATCATCACTCTCTACCATAAGATTAGGGTTCCTCTAACGGTCTTGCTCCAACACGTTCCTCTGGTTTTGCATTTCCTTTAGCATGTCATACATCTCCATTTTTCTTGCAATATTAAGGATTCCTTGCCCTCTCTTTGGTGGCATACAACCTCTCTTGGTCAATGTTCTATTCACAACTACCTCTTGCAAACTATCGCATGATCGACACTTTGTTTACAAACCTCTTATAGACTACCTCATCTTGTAAACCTTATTAAATCCCTACAAAGTAGAATTCATCCAACATGCTTCCTTATTTTATTCATGCCTTAATTTAAACAAACCTCTTCACCTCATTTGACAAACTCATTTTAAAAAGTTGCATTGAGAAGGCGCACTCACAACCACACAACTTTGAGATCAACCTTGCTCTAATACCATCTAATATAATCACAGCCAAAGGGCCTTGTGAAGGATTATCCAACCATGCAAACCGCACAATTAAAACACACACATTGAAAGAAGCACAAAGTAACACAAGATTTACCCTAGAAAAACCCTAAACAAGGGAAAAACTAGCCTCCAAAAATCTCTTATTATATTAATTTCACAACACAATTACAAACTACCACAATTGCCTTCCTCACATATATTTACGTAACTTGAAAACACTTTCAAACTTGACTCATGGGCTACTACACAACACTATTGGATCCTAGCGTGACTCCTTTTACACAATTGCACCCCACGTCATATTCCTTGGGCTTCACTCACCTCTCAATGCTCACTATCTTAGTGCCACCTCATTGTAACTTTACTATTTTTCTAGTCTTCTTCTCTTGCTTTTAATTGTCTTGATCATATCTTGTCATGAAAGAGAGAAGAAAAACTTATCTGATTTCTACAATACATGTATAGAAACATGGAAGTCTTTGTTAAGAAAGTTTAATCACTTTTTGTGGTATGAGCTTAAAAAGTACATTAAAATTGTTTGCTAAAAATTAGAATTGGATGAAACATAAATTAAGCATCCAACCTTAATTGTTAAGATAAAATCAATGTTGACCTTGAGAACAACCTCTCTTACTACTAAATAATGATAGAGCTTATTAAGAATAATATGCAAGTAGACAATATTAAAAAAAGCCCCTGATTAGAGATTATAATGAAGAACATAACAACCATTTGTTAATAACTCTCAATATCAACAAACTACTATCTTGCCAAGATGGGAGATTTAGTGATTATTGCTGATTTTTAGTTGACTTCAAGATCTATGAAGTACAAATGACTAGATCCCTATGTACTAGGGCTAATTGAAATCGTTTGTTTTAACAAACTACAAACAAGCTATTAACCAAAAATTCAAGTGTGCTTATATTAAGATTGCATTGATAATTAACCTATTGTTGTTCTTGATGCTCTAAGGCCAACAGCTACATCATTAATTAATGTAATTTTCTTTCATGTTATGTATTGATTTGTTAATCTCTTATTAGTGTTAAAGAGTATTCATATAGGCTACTGTAATGCATACTATATCAAGAAGATTGAAGGTTGGTTGTTCCTTTTGGTAATATTTTTAAAAATTTGAAGTTGTTCTTGGTAGTAAGATGTATACAAACCAGATTTTATGCAGACATATATAAAATCATTCTTGACCTTATACTATGCATTAAGAGAGTCATAAATTCTATTGAGAAACAGCATATGAAAACGTCCAATCATACAACTAGTGTTGGATGCTAATAGTTCTTGAACATAATCAGTGGCGTTTAGTTTTGATTTTATTCACTCATCTCAATAAATGACAACTGAGATATTGATTTAGGACAATGGCTATACTATTTCAAAAGAGTTTCTAATTATAAAATTTGCCTAGTGTTTATATACTACATTAGGTCTTTGCAAAGAAAGCAATGTAAGTTGTAACACAATGAAACGGAGAGAGTTTTGAACTCGCATAGAAAGCACAGTAACACAATGAGACGGGGTTTTGAACCCGCACAAAGGTGTCTGAACAGCAATGAACGATCTCCTTCAAGATAGGGAGAGCTACTTCGCATTGATTGGAGACAAAGGATTTTGAAATTGCAGACTGTGAGAGTAATTTTGATGGAGATGAGCCCAAGAAGAGTATTATTTATGTTATTAAAGTGTGATGGTTAGTAATATGAACATTAATGTTAAGACTAAGAGAGCAAATTTAACAATATGAATAAAGTTTGACAGGTTACTGACATTAATGCAATCAGAGTCAGAGGCAAGGACTCCTTCCAGGAAATGAAAGTAAAAGCAAAGTTTAAAGACCTTAACTTGTCACTTAAACAAATCAAAGGTTAATGTGTGCAGTATATAGAGAATCTTCTCCTCCACATGCAAGAAGTCATGCCAAATGGAGAAGAAAGTAGTATTCTTCTACTAACATTGGTTTCTCGCCATAATTCATATGGCTACTCCCAACATAGCATCTGTGGTGACGGCCTCCAAAGTAAAGCTCAGAACGTTGAAGCGCTCTCATGCTCTGAATTGACCACAATATACCCTTAATAAATTGGTAGATACGAAGGTACAAGAATGACCACAATATGCCTAGCTCCCGTTCGTAATCCTCCTAAGTCCTCCAAAAGCATTAATCATTTGTATACATACCAGATTACTCATATGCATCAAATTCGTAGGTCATTTTATCAATCGTAGCCTGAAATATCAGATTACTGGTTTTTTCTTGAACAAGCGAGACTACTGAATATAATATATCGAATGCCAATCTGAATGCAAATTCGACCTCACTCCGGGGAATGAAAAAGAATAGTAGGGCTACCTATTTGTTTGCAGGCAGAGACGAAGAGAGGTTATTGAGGCTCACAAAAGCAGCAGTAGAAAACAGAGGCCCAAGTAGAAGACAGAGGCCCAAGCTCTCCACCTCCATTGGCCTTTAGAGAAACATAAAGCTGCTCAAGCAGCGCAGTCCCCGGCAACGAAACCCCCCTCTTCTAGCCCTCTTCCACCGCCATACCCAAATCTTTGGCCATATACTTCGTCGTAAAATCCCGCTCAATCATCCTCTCGCCAAGCAACTCCATCACCTTCGACCCTGCCGCGCCGCCGCTGATCGCCGATAAGTACTTTCTCACATCCAAACCCACCTTGCGCGCAAAAACCAGCCCCTCGCTGAAGCCGCACGGATTCGCGGCCACCGTGATCTGGTTTGCAAGCTTACAAGTTTGCCCGGAGCCCGGTAGGCCCATATAAGTAGCCGAACCCATGCACCTAAACAGGGGCTCCAGCTTAACCACGATTTCTCGGCGACCACCCGCTAAGATTGCCAGGGTACCTTCTTGAGCGCCTCGATCGCGTTCGCTGACAGGCGCATCGACGGAATCGCAGCTTTTGGCAGTGGCCTGCTCAAAAATCTCCCTAGCGAGGGAGGGTTGGCTGCTCGTCATATCAACGAGGATGCCGCCAGGGGCTAGACCTGAGAGGACGTCGTCGGCTCCCAATATGACCTGGCGGACGTCGGAGGGGTTGCTGACTATGGTGAAGACAACGTTGCTGCGTTCTCCCACGGCCCTAGGGGACTCCACGGAGGCAGCGCTGCTGAGGCAGAGGGCTGAAATTTTAGCGGTCGTTCGAGCGTAGATGGTGACGTGGTAACCAGCGGCCTGCAACCGAGCGCACATGGACGAGCCCATTACACCTGTTCCTATCCACCCGACTCTTGTGCGTGTCGCTGTGAGTTGTTCTTCCATTGCACACTTGAAGGGTTTCCAGATAAATGTGATGCGTCAACTGCAACTGCAATCACAACCCTCGCCGAGATATCCAAGCTGCCTTAAATACTTAAATATATCATCTTAGGCCATTTAAATATCTAAATAAGAACATAATAATGATCATATAACTTATTTAAGAGTTAAGATTGTCACATGTCGATTATTCATCAATCTATGCACACTCTAAGATTAAGAGCATAATTGTCTTCTAGCCTTTCATCTTTGTGGCAACTTCTACCATCTCTACCCTTGGAGTTGTCACTACAATCATCTCTCATATTGTCATGATAGGACAAATCATCTCATTTCTCTCTGTTGTAGAAGCTTCAACTTCTCTTCCATTATGGTATCGATTTCCCCTTCCCTGACCTCTTAGGCTTGCTCCTATGTTGTTGCATCTTGTCTAGTTGCTTTGGATCTTCTGCTCTCTTCCTCTTAGTGTTGTGAATAATTTGTCTATTCACTATAGCTTAAGTGTACTTAGGTTGATGAGGTTAGACAACATCTTGTCTAACTGATTGTGCAACCTTTTAGGCCTCTAGAGGTTACCTAGTTGTTTGGTAAACCTTGTGTGCATACCTTTTGAGGTTGGAAGACTTTCCATCTCACCTCAAATGCCACTTTTGCAGTCACTCAACACTTGTCCCCGAGGTTGCAGTCACTCAACACTTGTCACCAAGGTTGATGACTTGGTCATATAGGTTGTTGGTTTGCACATTCCAAGTGAAAAGGTAACCCTCATATGCATACCTTTTGAGGTTGGAAGACTTTCCATCTCACCTCAAAGGTCACTTTGTAGTCATTCAACACTTGTCACCAAGGTTGATAACTTGGTCAAATAGGTTGTTGGTTTGCACATTCCAAGTGATCCAAAGGTTGACACATATAGGACACTTGTCTTCTTGACACTTATGTGCTTGCCTAGATGTTTGGTAAATCTCATGTGCATACCTTTTGAGGTTGGAAAACTTTACATCTCACCTCAAAGGTCAATTTTGCAGCCATTCAACACTTGTCACCAAGGTTGATGACTTGGTCAAATAGGACATTCCAACTAATCCAAAGGTTGACACCTATAAGACACTTGTCTTCTTATTTGTGCCACATCATGAGGCACATTCTTCCTTGCCTATATATGTACATTTTAATCAACTCTTTTATTAATCTCTTTGATATGGAAAATTAGGCTCATTATGTGCAAGTGTTTTTGTGGAAGCACAAGGTTTTTGTTGTTATGATCTTGGATGGAAATCCTAACACTTAGTTCCAATTCCATTTTTTCTTTGTAGTGAGAGCCAATTGGTAAGTCTCCTCAACTATCAACTCCTCCTGGATGGACTCCCTCAATCCATTAATGTACTTGGCCATCTTCTCAACCCCTTCCTCATGATGTCTTTACCTAATTATCAACTTGTAATACTCCTCAATGTTCTCGTTCATGGTCATCTCTCCTTGCCACAAATTGTGTAGCCCCTTCAACAACTCCAGCCAATAATTGGTTGAAATAAACTTGGACTTAACTTTTCCACCATCCAATCTCACTTTGTAATACTAGGCTTCCCAATTTTATTTCTTTCCAACTAAACTTTCTTCCACCATATTGTTTCATAGCCTTTCAATTTGGTCCTTGCAAATTTTACCCTATTTAGGTCCACAATATCCTCATACTCAAAATGTTCATCCAAATTGGTGATCCAATATATCAACTCCTTAGGATCTAAATTTCCAAAGTAGTCTTACCCTTGTCCTCTTACCAATGCCATAAACAACTTTCAACATTGTCTCCTCGTGTTCTTCACTAGCTAATTCCACAAAATCTACTTATTCCTCATCATCACTCTCCACCCTAAGATTAGGGTTCCTCCAACAGTATTACTCCAACACGTTCCTTTGGTTTAACATTACCTTTAGCATCTCACACATCTCCATTTTTCTTGCAATATTAAGGATTCCTTGCCCTCTCTTTGGTGGCATTTGAACAACCTCTCGTGGCTAGTGCTTTATCCACAACTACCTCTCGCAAACTATCTCACGATCAACACTTTGTTTACAAACCTCTTATAGACTACCTCATCTTGTAAACCTTATTTAATCCCTACAAAGTATAATTCATCACAACGTGCTTCCTCAATTTATTCCTGTCTTAATTTAAACAAACCTCTTCACCTCATTTGATAAGCTCATTTTGAAAAATTGCCTCGACAAGGTGCACTCACACCCATACCAACATTAATTTGAGATCAACCTAGCTTTGATACCATCTAATGTAATCACAACGAAAGGGCCTTGAGAAGGATTATCCAACCATGCAACCCACACAATTAAAACACACAAATTGAAAGAAACACCACAAGTAACACAAGATTTACCTTGGAAAAACCCTCAACAAAGGAAAAATCTAGCCTCCAAAGATCTTTTATTATATTAATTTCACAACACAATTACAAACTACCACAATGGCCTTCCTCACATATATTAATACATAACTTGAAAACACTTTCAAACTTGACTCATGGGCTGCTACATAACACTATTAGATCCTAGCATGACTCCTTTTACACAATTACACTCCACATCATACTCCTTGTGCTTCACTCAACTCTCAATGCTTAGTATCTCATTGTCACCTCATTGTAACTTCACTATTTTTCTTAGTCTTCTTCTCTAGTGTCTAATTGTCATGACACCTCACATTTATATCTTTCCTTGGCCTATTTATGTCTTATCATGAAAGAGTACAAAAAATTATTTGATTTCTAAAAGACATGTATTGAAACATGGAAGTCTTTGTTAAGAAAGTTTAATCACTTTTTGTGTTATGAACTAAAAAAAGTACATTAAATTTCTTTGCTAATAATTAAGGTTGATGCAAACATAAATTTAGCATTCAACCATAATTGTTAAGGTAAAATCAATGTTGACTTTGAGAATAATCTCTCTTGGTTATTAAATAATGATGGAGCTTCTTATTAAGAATAATATGTATGTAGAGAATATTAAAAAGAGCTCCTCATTAAGGAATATAATTAGGAACATAGCAACCATTTGTTAAGAACTCTCAATATCAACAAAATACTATTGTGTCAAGACAGGAGATTTAGTGATGTAGCTGATTTTTAGTCGACTTAAAGATCTTTTAAATACAAAAAGCTTAGATCCCTATGCACTACAATTAATTTGAAATCTTATGTTTTAAAAACTACAAATAAACCATTAACCAAAAATCCAAATGTGCTTATACTATAATTAAAATTTCATAAACAATTAACCTACCATTGTTGTTGATGCTCTAGGGCCAATAGATGCATCATTAATTAATATAACTTTCTTTCATATTATATATTGATTTGTTAATCTCTCTTACAAAGATCATCTCCAATGATTGGTGTTAAAAGAGTTTCATTGAGGCTACTGTAATGCAGACCATATCAAGAAGATTGAAAATTAGCTCTAGAAAAATTTGAAGTTGTTCTTGTTTCTAAGATGTATAGGAATCAGATTTTATCGACCTTATGAGTATAAATGAAGAAACATGCATTAAGAGTCTCATAAATTCTATTGAAACAGTATATGAAAGCGTCCAGTCATACCACTAGGGTTGGATGCTAATAGTTCTTGAACATAATCATTGGCGTTTAGTTTTGATTTTATTCACTTTCTCAAAAATGACAACTGAGATATTAATTTAGGACAATGGCTATACTACTTCAAAAGAGTTTTTAATTATAAAATTTATCTAGTGTTTATATACTACATTAGGCCATTGCAAAGAAAGCACTGTAACACAATGAAACGGATAAAGTTTTCAACACGCATAGAAAGCTCGGTATCACAATGAGACAGAGGGTTTTGAACCCGCACAAAGGTGCCTGAACAGCCATTAACGATCTCCATGATAGGGAGAGCTTCTTTGCATTGACTGCAAACAAGGGATTTTGAAATTGCAGACTGTGAGAGTAATTTTAATGGAGATGAGCCCGAAGAGAGTATTATTGATGTTATTGAAGTGTGATGGTTAGTAATATGAACATTGATGTTAAGATTAAGAGTCAGCAAATTTTACGATGTGAATAAAACTTGACAGGGTATTGACATTAATGCGATCAGAGTCAGAGGCAAGGGGTCTTTACAGGAAATGAAAGTAAAAGAAAAGTTTAAGACCTTAACCTGTCACTTAAACAAATCAAAGTTTAATGTGTGCAGTATATAGAATCCAGAAGCCATATCAACTGAAGGAGAAAGTATATTTTTCTAAAACATTGGTTTCTCACCATAATTCAAATGGCCACTCCCAACATAGCATCGGTGGTGATGGCCTACAAAGTAAGCTCAGAACGTTGAACAGCTCTCATGCTCTGAATTGACCACAATATACCCCCACTAAATTGGCAGATAGGAAGGTAGAAAAATGACCCAATATGCCTAGCTGACCTTCGTAATCCTCCTCAGTCCTCCAAAAGCATTAGTCATAAGTTTACATAACAGATTACTCATATGCATCAAATCCAAAGGTCACTTTATCAATCGTGGCTTGAAATATCGGATTATTGGTTTTTCTTAAACAAGCAAGGGTTTCAAATTTGGCTTTGTAGCTTGAATAGTACCGAATACCAATCTGATGGCAAATTCGAACTCAACCCGGGGCATGAAAAAGAATAGTAGGGTTACCTATTTGTTTGCAGGCGGAGGCGAAGAGAGGTTATTGAGGCTCTCAATAGCAGTAATAAAAGACTGAGGCCCAAGCTCTCCACCTCCCTTGGCCTTAAGAGAAACATAAAGTTGCTCAAGCAGCGCACTCCCGGGCAACGAAACCTCCCTCTTCTCGCCCTCTTCCAACGCCATACCCAAATCTTTGGCCATATACTTCACAGGACCGCCCGTCGTAAAATCCCGCTCAATCATCCTCTCGCCAAGCAACTCCATCACCTTCGTCCCTGCCGCGCCGCCGCTGATCGCCGATAAGTACTTTCTCACATCCAAACCCACCTTGCGCGCAAAAACCAGCCCCTCGCTCAAGCCGCACTGATTCGCGGCCACCGTGATCTGGTTTGCAAGCTTACAAGTCTGCCCGGAGCCCGGTGGGCCCATATAAGTAGCCGAACCCATGCATCTAAACAGGGGCTCCAGCTTAGCCACGGTTTCCCTGCGACCGCCCGCTAAGATTGCCAGGGTACCATTTTGAGCGCCTCGGTCGCCTCCGCTGACAGGCGCATCGACGGAATCGCAGCCTTTGGCAATGGCCTGGTCAAAAATTTCCCTGGCGAGGGAGGGTTGGCTGCTGGTCATGTCGACGAGGATGCCGCCAGGGGCTAGACCTGAGAGGACGCCGTCGCTTCCCAATATGACCTGGCAGACGTCGGAGGGGTTGCTGACTATGGTAAAGACAACGTCGCTGCGTTCTCCCACGGCCCTGGGAGACTCCACAGAGGCGGCGCCGCTGAGGCAGAGGGCTGAAATTTTCGCGGGCGTCCGAGCGTAGACAGTGACGTGGTAGCCAGCGGCCTGCACTCGAGCGCACATGGCTGAGCCCATTACACCTGTTCCTATCCACCCGACTCTTGTGCGTGCCGCTGTGAGTTGTTCTTCCATTGCGCACTTGAAGGGCTTCAATACAAATATCTGGAATGGTGAGAGGCCAGATTAAATGTGATGCGTCAACTGCAACTGCAATCATAACCCAAGCCGAGATGTTCTCCTGACCCACTTCCCAGGTTTTTAAGCTTTTCCATCATTGTGTTTTGATCCCAAAATCGAAAGCGGAGCCCAAGCTCAACAATGGCAGCTAGCTAAGGGTATGGTCCCATGGAGGGGGCTTCCTAAATTTTTTAGGAATATTTTAAACATGGGGGTTTCCTGAATTTATTAGTACAATTCGATTTGCACGTTTAAGCTTCAAAATTTAAGGAGTCATCCCAATTTTACCTGCGGAAATCTGGTCCTAAAAGGTAGGGGCTGTTATTTTCCACAAAAAGTTTCCAATTAATCGTGTAGCATATTTACTTTATGGGTCTCCTACTCCATGAAAATAGAACCTAAGCACCCTCATGGGACCTTACCCTAAGCTTCCTTGATTTGTATAAACTACAAGGAATCTTCCATAGTTTTTCAATTTTGAAGAAATATATATTGATAAATTTATTGTATTTAAGTGATGTTTGTAGGAGTGAAGTATTGGGACTTATGAAAAGGTTACTCATCTAAAAACTACTCTGACACAAATGCATTTAACTATAAGTTCATTTACACCTATGTTCCTATTCCATTTACAAAACTTTTAGCAAGTGTTGTGTCTTATGAACCATTCATTATGGAGCCTCTTAAGTATCAAATTATGTTGTTTTATCAAGATTCAACTATGTAGTTTTTGAGTTAAACTCATTGACTCATATCTTATAAGTAGTGGTCCAAATAAACCTCTCTCATGAGCATGAAGGGTCCACTCAACACTCATTACATCTAGGTGTTGCTCATTGGGGTGGTGCATTAGGACTTCTTGAGATGTCACCCATCCAAGTATTACTCTGACTCAAGCATGTGTAAACCATGGATTTTTACCCAAGATTAAGCCCACCTAACTTACTACCTCATTTACAAAACCTTCAAAATGTGTTTAGCCTTATGAACCATTCATTATAGAGCCCCTTTTGTTGATTTAATGATAAGTAGATATTTTTTGTAATGAATCAAATTATGTTGTTTTACTAGGATTAAACTATGCATTTTTTTAGTCAAACTCATTGATCCATATTTCATGGGTAGTGGTTCACATGAACTCATCTCCCATGAGCATGAATGGTATGCGGAACACTCATTGCATGTAGGTGATGCTCACAAGGGTGAAGCATCAAGACTTCTCAAGACATCACTCATCCAAAAATTACTTAGACTCAATTGCACTTAGCCATGGAGTTTCCCTCAAAATCAAAACCACTTAGCTTGCAACCCCATTTGCAAAACCTTTAACAAGTCTCTTATGAACCATTTATTATATAACTCCTTTAGCTCATTCGATGATGAATAGGATGTATTTTTTTGCAATGTATTAAATTATGTCATTTTATCAAATTTCAACTATGTAGATTTTAAGTGGAACTCATTGATCCATATTTCATGAGTAGCGGTTTGCATGAACTCATCTCTCATTAGTATAAATGGACCACTTAACACTCATTACATCTAGGTGTTGCTCATATGATTGAAGCATAGAGATTTACAAGGAGGTCACCCATCGAAGTACTACTTAACCTCAAGTATATTTAACCATGAAGTTTCTTCCAAGATCAACCCACTTTGCTTGATACCTCATTTACAAAACCTTTAACAATTGTTGTGTCTTATTGATCATTCATTATCTCTTTAGCTCATTCAATGATAAGTAGGAGGTATTTTTGTAGTGTATCAAATTATGTTGTTTCATCAAGATTCGACTCATTCATTATGGAGCCTCTTTAGCTCATTCAATGATAAGTAGGAGGTACTTTTGCAGTGTATCAAATTATGTCATTTCATCAAGATTCAACTATCTAGTTTTTGAGTCAAACTCATTGATTCATATTTCATAAGTAGTGGTTCACATGAACCCATCTCTCATGAGTATGAATGGTCCACTTATCACCCATTGCATGTAGGTGATGTTGGAAATAGGATGCCATTTAATTGCAATCCTAAACATTATTTCATGTATCTCCTAAGTCCTTGGAAAGTGTTCCCCAACACTAGGATTAGAAAGAGATTAATATTTAATGAAATAATCATGCTAATTGACATTTGTAATTAATTCTAAATGTTAGGAGCATGTGAGGGCATCCAATATGAGTTCCTAAATAATAGGGGCACATGGGGCGCCCACATGGAAGGTGGAACCCACCTTGAGTTAAGTTAAATGTTTGGAGTAAAAGATAACACTTTTGTAATGCATGTAAAGATCCTAGAAGTTAGGGATTGATATTTACATGCATGAAGTTCAGTTCAGTTATCTTCAGTTAGTTTCAATTGAATGCTAGTTCACTTTAGTTAACTTAGAATGCATGACTAATGACTTGAGTTGCATGACAGATAATAGGTGACTACTTTCAGTTAATAGGGGACGATCATTCTTGCATGAATGGTGGAGAGATATGTTTCAGTTAATAAAGATTGACTTTGACCCACCTTGGGTGCCCAAGTTGGTTTCTTGGAGTTAACACTTTTGCATGATAAGATATTTCAGAAGGTTGAGTTAAGTGGGCCCATTCTTGGGTGCCAACTTTGAGGATAAGCTTTTAAGACATCTTCAGAATAAAGGTTGAGTTATGACTTCAGTTTGGGATGCCCAAATGGATGAAAGAGTTGATTTGACATTGTTCTTCACAGTAGAACTCTACTTGCAAGAGATAGGCGTAGTTTTTGTGAGATAGGGATTGAGCTTTGTAATTGTAACTCTTTGGAGTTTACAAGGTTGTGTATTGCCTATTTATCTCAAGCAAGTTGAAGAGAGTTTGTATCAGTTTTTATTGCAGGTTGTGAAGAAGATTTTTGAAGGCAAAAGAAGCATCTCAAGCAAGGATTGAAATTATTGTAATCTTATTATGAGATTAAATAATACATTGATTCTTGGTGGAGTTTTTTCCTGAAAGGGTTTCTCCACCGTATATGTTGTGTATCTTCTAATATCCTGTCTAATACTTCTACAACCTTTTGTCTTCATTTTACAAATGGTAAAATGAATTAATCAGATTAATCACCCACAAAGAATCCGTAACAAAGAATACATATTTAGATTAGCAATCATAAAGTTTTACAAAGTATTAAGCTACATAAACACCTCAATTTTCAACATTTGGTATCATAGCTGAGGTTGGGTAGAGTATTGGGACGCCTTTCTTTTAAAATACTGAAGGTTTTTTGGTTGTAGTGGGAGCTTTTATTATTTTTGTTATTGCTGATTATGGAAAATAAGTTTGTTACAATGAATTCTCGTTTAGATATTGAAAGCTTCAATGGATCTAATTATGAAATGTGGAAGCTAAAAATGGAGGATCTCCTTGAAGAAAGAGATCAGTGGTTAGCTGTTAATAATCAGACAAAGTCACCTACAACTATGTCAGATGAGGATTGGGCTAAGCTTGATAAGAAGGCAAGAGGAACCATAAGATTATGTCTTTTTGATGTTGTTCTCTTGAATGTTTCAAATGAAAATACTGCATATAAACTATGGAAGAGAATATGTGATATCTATCAAACCAAAAGTCTAACTAATAAGTTGTATCTGAAAAGACAGTTGTATTCTTTAAAAATGAAAGGTGGTGAGTATGTTGCAAATCATTTAAATGCTTTTAATTTGATTCTTAGTCAATAAGCATCAGTTGATGTAAAGCTAGAAGATGAAGATAAATGCATTTTGTTACTTTGTTCTTTACCAGAGTCTTGGGAAAATCTAATTGTTGCTATCAATGGTAGTGGTGTAGATCCAAAGGTGGACAATATAATTCCTACTCTCCTATCAGAGGAGATGAGGAGGAAGTCTAATACTGGCTCCCAAGATGCCTTGTTTGTAAGAGGTAGGCCTAAGGAAAAGGAATCTAAGGCAGACAAGAAAGGAAAGGGTAAGTCCAGAGGATGGTCTAAAACCCCTGGTAAGAGTAAGGTAAAGTTTTGGAATTGTGGAGAACCTGGACATATTAAGAAGGATTGTAAGAGCAAGAAAAAGAGTTTTGATGCTTCTACAAAGAAATCCATGGATGATAGTTGTATACCCTGATATTTGCACTTCTCTAAATGAGCAAAACAACTAAGAAAGATGGAAAACAAAATATCAAGGACACCTCAAGATTAGCCAAAAGAGAGTGACAAAACACTAATGAAAGTGGATAGCACAAGACAAACAGTTTTACCTTCCTTTGTAGTTGATACTCCTTTGATTGGCCCTTGCTTAAGATAGGATGTGTGCTCCTTGATGGCTCTATTGAAGATCTTTGCTATGTGCTTGGATGCAAATGCAAGTGGATGTGATTGGAAATTGGATGAGTGCACAAAATGGCAGCATGTAGTTGCAAATTGGCAAAGTGTTGAGAAGGAAAATTGGCAGCATAAGGTTATGAAAATCAAAAGTGTTCTAAAAATGCCCTTGAGGAGGGGGTATTTATAGAGGAACTTGAATTCTCTAGGGTCAAGATTGATCCAACAAGGTTAAGATGAAGGGCTATGGTGGGTTGAGAACCCACAAGCCCTCACATCTTGACATGTGGAGGGTGAAGTGGCCAAGGGTGGATGAGATGGAAATGAGTTGTCAAAAAGGTACATGAGGTGGAAAAGGACATGCACCTTGGGGGATGAGAGGATTTCCACAAAAAGGGATTTCTTGTCCCCAAGTGGGAGTGAAAAGGACATTTGAGGAATTTTAGAATTCCTCAAAAATCTACATGGAAAAAGGAAAGGTGGTTGGGGATATAAATGTGAATTAAAAATTCACATTCATAAGATGATCTAGAGGATAAAAGGTGGGCTCCAAAAGGGTGGGACTTGGTCACATGTGGAGATTGTGACAAGTCTAAGGTTGGTCACATGTGGAGATTGTGACAAGTCTAAGGTTCTAGAAACCTTGGAAGGATGGAATGTGAATTGAAAATTCACATATAAAAGAGGGGAATCTAGGAAGAATAAAAATTAAAATTCCTTGGAGAATGATTAGAAGCAATTAATGTCATTAGTGGGATAAATGAGAGTTAGAAGCCAACTTCCGCAAAGGTTGGGAGGATGTATTTTATCCTAATCAAGGATTAGTGTGCACATCCTAATGAAAAGAAATTAGGAGATGGATTTAGGATTAGATGAAAATGACATGTGAGATTAAATAAATGTGGCTATTTGTTTGATGAAGAGGATAAGGAGGGTAAGAGTATTTGGTGATTAAAATGCGTTGATTTGGTGAAGATATTAATTAAATTATTTGTATACTTGAGTGCTGGGATAAAAGAGGGATGTTTTTAGGCGAAAGTGATAAAAAAATTTGGATAGAATTGAAATTGTCAAATTTGGATGTCTACATTTTGCCCCTCTTTGAGATGGTGTTACGAAGTAGCATCATTTCAAAGAATAAAATATAGAACCTAGAAAGATGGTTAGATTGGAAAAGATGCAGTCATCCAAAGGAGTGACTAGAAAGGGAAAAAGAAAATGAGTGAAGGAATTAGGGATGAAGGATGCCCCCTCAAGAGGGACATGCGGGTTGAAGAGAACCATTATGTGCTCGAAATAGAATGATCACGATGCTAAGGGAGATGAGGAAGATGATGCAAGTGGATGGGTAAGAGAGTAAGTGATGGAGATGGATGAAGCACAAATGGATGCAGAGATGAAGATGATGGTGCCCCAGTCAAGGTACAAGCCAAAATGGGTTGATGATGGATGGAGTGTTGTCAATGAGGGAATTAAGGATCCCAAAACAACATGAGGATAGGGAAGGATACATCCCACTGAGTGGTATTGATGAGGGAATGATACATCCCAAAACACCACTAAATGATAGGGAAGAATACCTCCCGCTGATGATGATGAAAGTGTTGTTGATGAGGGAAGGATACATCCCAGAACAACACCAAAGAGATAGGGAAGAATACCTCTCAATGATGATGATGGAAGTGTTGTTGATGAGGGAAGGATACATCCCAGAACAACACCAAAGGGATAGGGAAGGATACCAATGGATGATGATGAGGATGGGTCAAGGCTAGTAACGAGATTGGGGACAAGACCAAGGATATGATTAGATGATTTGGACTAAATGGAATGGATAGGGATTGGATAGAAATGTGAGATAAGGATAAAGGATGAATGGATGGGAGATACATGTAAGATGATAGAATAGAAAATGAAATGCAATCCTAATGCAATTTGCCAGCTTTGGAGCACTGATTTTTGCTATAGCATAAGACACAAGACGCCAGGGTATGAAGAACCAAGGCGGATTAGTGTCTAATGCATAAAACAAACACAATAGACAAGAAGGCTATCCCAATACCCCAAAGTCACGAAGACCTTGGTCGGGCCAGGTATTGGAGATAACCACGAGCACAAAAGGATGCCCCAGCATAACACAAGACCTCAGGGATCTTGGTGGGTACTATGTGGGACAACCAAGAAGACACGATCAAACAAACGATCAACATATGCCCCTATGTGGACCAATCAAAACACACTATAATATAATAGATCATGGCAGCCTTGACAAGTGATGATAGGGAGCTCAAATGATAAACAAAAGCCAAAAGCATCAAAAGATCGCAATCAATTTCAAATGTCCTTTGCCATAGGATCAAGGGATGGATGGGATTGATGAGGTCTGTTAGGAAGGATTCATCCTGTTGAGACCGATGATGGATACTAAGCTAAAAGATTGATATGACGTAGGATATTCAAAACTGATTGGATTTGTTGATACAAGTGGATCTTGTTTGTTAAGAACCAGCTAGATAAGGGCATACCGTGATGACACGACACAAGAGACAAGACATGAGACTGACACACCCTAAAGACGTAGGGGCTCGAGGGCCGATCGCAGAGCCCTCGTAGTTCGATAAAAGGTGGGCGACTGACCATGATGGAGATTTCGATGGATGACCAAGATAGGATGGAGAACAGGAGAAAAGTGGACAATATAGATCGATGATGGATGGAACCCCAGGGGCGGATCAAATGACCGACCTTGCCTACGTGAAAGCGCAGGGGCAACGTAGTTCGACAAAAGGCCACAAACAAGGGATGGATGAAAGATGACGAGATAATCCTAGATAGGGGGTTAAAATGATGAAACTGACATGACGAAACAAGATAGACCTGTTGGATTGGATCGGATTGGAGGATAGTGACTATATAAAGCTCAGGGATGGGATAGTTATCCAAATCATCAAAGATGAAGTGGGCGAATGACATGTCATATAGATGAATGATGAAGTGATGAATGATGAGAAAGGATAGGAGATGGAAAAGATGTGCAAAAGAAGTAGAAGTGATGGTGATAAGATAGATGACAATGGATTGTATGGGGAGTAGCCAATGACAAGGGATTATGAGATGGGATGAGGGGAGAGGATGGGGGGAGGAAAAGGATTGTTTGGGTGGATTGGAGAGAGGGATAAGGATTCAGATGAGGAAAAGGTGACCAGATGGATAGATGGCTGATTCCTGGAACTAGAAGGTGAAGGGTGGGAACAGGTGGAAGATTACTCAGAATGAGTAAACGATTGATCAAGATTATGGAATGAGAGCTTGAAATGATAGAAGGTTCGATGAAGTGTTGAGATGATAGATGAAGGTTCGAAGTAGATGAATGGTTACATGGAATGAGTGAATGTATTTATTAGAATGGATGAATAAGAAAAAATTGAAGAAGATGGAGGGAGGGATCTTAAGACTTTGTTTGGTATCCAAAGACATTGACTGCAGATGGATGAAAGCTCAGATTAGGGGTTTGGTTAAGCTCAGATTGGGATAAGATTAAAGCTCAGATGAGGATTGGATTGAAGACTAGAATGATTGAAGGATATGATTAGATTGATTCTACACCGAGTTCCGGGGCTTAAACGGCGTAAGGTGTTAACAAGCAGATTTTTTCCTGATTTGGCAATTTTCAAAAATTGTCAAATTTTGCCATTTTAGGAAATTTCATGGCCGTATGTTTGAGAGTCCCAATTTTTTTCCAAGAAATACCCATTGGGGAGATAGGATGAATTGCCAACTAACATCCCAGATTTGAGATATGCATTTCGAGTTATAAGCGAAAACAATTTTTCAAAATGCTGGAAAAAAATAGTAAATTGGGATTTTGAGGGTCAAGATGAAACTTTCAGGCTCCGAAAATGGGTCAAAACGGGTTCCAATGGCTTTCAAAGAAACCAATTGGAAATCCACTCATTATCGCGTAACGCAACTCCCCGTCAAATTTCAGCTCAAACGGACACCCGAGTAAAAAGTTATGGCCTCCAGAAGTTTCGCTGTAAAAATCAAAAATCAAATTTGAAAATTTCAAGACATGGGTTTTGATGGCGGAGAAAAATTAGAAACTGTGTCGGGATCAGTTTTCTGAAAAAGACAGCAAAAATGTGATTTTTTGGCAAGATAAGGGGCGCGCCACAGTGGGGCGTATGCGCCCCGGGAGGGAGGGCGCACACGCCCCGACGGGGCGGATACGCCCCAGGAGGGCGGTCCAGCCCTAAGAGGGCGGAGCCGCCCTGCGACCGGGGCAGAGCCGCCTCAGAGGGGCGGGCCTGCCCGGACGGGCTGGATGACACTGCGGATCGGGCGAGCCGCCTGTGAGGGAGTGCACCACTGGAGGGCGACACGCCTCAGCGACGACGGAGTCAGCCTGGCGGGATCTAACACGCCCCGAGGGGTGGAGTGGCTATGAAAAAGAAAAGAATAATGAGGGATGGGACAAGGGACTTTTGAGAAAAGATAAAAGATTGAAAATATGTGTAGAAAAAGCAAAAGTGATGGCGATGAGAGAAATGGCATTGGGTTGCATGGAAGGAGGCCTAGAGCCAAATACCAATGACAAGGGATTGTGAGATGGGATGAAAGAATGGATAGAGATATAGGGACGGGGGATGGGAGGGATTGTTTGGATGGATGAGAATATAAGGATTGGGAGATGAAGGGGATGGATATAAAGATAAGGATGGGGAGATGGAAGGGATGCTGTGATAGGTGGATAGGGACAGAAGGATTGGGAGATGAAAGGGATGCTAGGATAGATGGATACGAAGATACAGATGGAGAGATGGAAGGGATGCTATGTAGGTGGATAGGGACAGAAGGATTGGGAGATGAAAGGGATGCTAGGATAGATGGATACGAAGATACAGATGGGGAGATGGAAGGGATGCTATGATAGGTGGATAGGGACAGAAGGATTGGGAGATGAAAGGGATGCTAGGATAGATGGATACGAAGATACAGATGGGGAGATGGAAGGGATGCTAGGATAGATAATGTCTCCAAGGACTATGTCACAAAGGAAGCAGATGCCCCCACTCTAGATGTCATATATAATGAGGCATGAGGGATGGGAGATGAGTGGATGGGAAGATAAAGGAGATAACTAGAGGTGGATAGGATGAGGGACCAAGGAATATGATAGAGCATGGAGGAAGGGAATGTATACCAAGAGGTGTCCAAAGCATGTATAGATAGGTTCCCCTGTTTTGACCAAGATCTCAAGAAGGATGGAGGGATAGGAGATAAATGGGATATGATGGTAGGATGCGGAAGATGGGTGGGATGGAGGGGTTTTATGAAGAGGATGGATAATAGGAAGACAGGTGCATAGCAAGAAGCATAGCTGGAATGCATATCAGGAAGTTTCCCCCAAGTGCAGATGGGGATTTACGCATGATGCCTGTTTGCCAGGTTTTCATCATCGTTCTTATCCAAGGCGCTTGTTTGCCAAGTTTTCACCATTGGACGAATTATTTTTCTCTTTTTTTTTTTTTGGATAATAGGGGGATGAAAATGGATAAGAATAGGGATATGGATAAGAATAGGGATGTGGATAAGGGAATTTAGAAGATACGTGATAAGGATATGGATGAAGGACTCAAGCATCAAGTTCTATACGAGGTAGTAAGAGCCCATGTTCGAACTGACTGTTGGATGTTGGTACAACCTTATGCATGAGGATGAATTAGAGGGATTTGATGGGGGAGATATGTGGGGTAATGGATGGGATGTTGGAAAGGGTATGGATAGAATGATGGCGTGGATATGTGATGGGGAGAGGTGTTCAAGACCAACATTGGCACATGTGGTGGTGGATGTGAAAAGATGAGAGGATTACTGGATGGAGAATGTGTGGATAATGGAGGAGATGGGGTGGTGAACTTTAGAACATAAGGACCCAAAACAGACTTAGGAGATGAAAGGGGTGTATGACTAGCTTTTGGATTAGCAACTTTGGACGTTCTTACAGATTTTTCATTTGATGGCATTGCATCTTTTTTCTTTGGGATCCACATGGTTTTGATCTTTGCTTTGCTGGCTCTTTGCGAGCTATAGATTTGATTTTGATTTGGGATTTTGTTTTTCTTTTCTTTACCATGTCTTTTAGAGGGGACATGGGAAGCTTTAGGTTCATGTGGGTGTTTAGATTGATGCATTTTTCCTCTAGCATCCAAAGTGCTTGTACTAGCAATGGGATGGGTGTGAGGAGATGGACGATGTGGATCAATGGAGGTAGGGGTATGGGGATTACGTGTAGATGGGGGATGTTGAGGTATGTGCCTTTGTTGATCCTGATTAGGGGATATGTGAGAGGGATGTTTATGATGGATGAAATGGATAGGTGATGAAGGGATTAAAGGATGAGATGGAGGAGGTGATCTTGGGATATGTGGACCCAAGATGGATGGAGTGGATGAAGGATGGGATATGGTGGATGGAGGGATGTAAGGACCCAAAATGGATGGAGCAGATGAAGGATGGGATATGGTGGATGGAGGGATGTAAGGACCCAAAATGGATGGAGCAGATGAAGGAGGGATATGGACGGTGGTTTTGAGATGATATGATAGAGGAGGAGGGATGGCAACATATGATTTAGTGGGGAGATGGGAAGAGCCGACATGTCATTTGGAAAAGGCTCGTTGAGGACGTCTAGAGGTTGTTCCAACATATTTAGATTGTGAGGCTTCGGAAATAGGTCCAAGACCTTGCATGTAAACTTGTTCTTTGACTTGAATGGGCTCTAAAATACCTTGCTCATGAAGGCCTAGACCTTTTCCTTGATAGTTCATTTTCTTGAACATGCGATCCATGATAGGATTTGTGTTATTCAGAAAACATGATGTGAATCCATTATTAGGTGGAGGATGATGGGCGGTAAATAAACTATGCTTTTCTTCTGCGAGGAGGCTACCATGGAAGAATGTGAGAGTACCAAGGGGATATGCAAGCGGTGTAGGTATAGCAATTTTAGGCATTGATGGGGGATCATGAGAGGGAGATGGTGGGATAGCATCATGTGGATGGCTGATATTAGGAGAGGGATTAGGGGATATGATAGGATTTGGATTTGTGGTAGTGGGCTCATGCGATGGAGATGGAGATGGAGTGGTGGAAGATTGAATGACAAGGGGATCATGGGATGGAACGGATGGGGGACTGTGATCTTGAGGTGGACTAGATGAGATGGTAGGATCTTGATCTAGAGAAGGAGATATGTTGGCATGCTTTGGATTAGACTCTTGGCATGACGCATCTTGTGTGGATGGAAGGATAATAGAGTGTTGGAGAGACTCTTTAAGTTGGGGAGATGGAAGGATGGAGGATTCGATGCAGTCATAAGAATGGATTTGGGCATCATCGATGGGTTCGATGACTCTTGAAGTAGGAGGTGGATGTTCAATGGATTCAATGGATTTAAAGGATGTGATGGTATGAGATGGGGGCTTGGTGGATTCAGAGGGTGTGATGGTAGGAGATGGGGGCTCGATGGATTCAGAGGGTGTGATGGTAGGAGATGTGGGTTCAATGGATTTAGTGGGTTCAATGATTTCAATGGTTTGATTAGTGCTAGGGGTGGTAACAACAATGATAGGTGTGGTATGGAGAAGGCTCTCATCACTAGTTACCGTGGATGATAGATTGGGATGGCATGGTTCCATGACTTCAAGATGTGGAGTTGGAGGTGGCTTCTTTGTTATAAGTCCTTGGAGAATTTCTTAAGTGAGGGACTTGAATGCTCTAGGTTGAGATGGTGTGGTAGGAGTGGATGATGGATTATGGATTGGTGGACTAGGGTTAGATGGAGGAATGGGATTGAATGTAGGACTATGAGTAGATGGGGGATTAGGAGTGGATGGAGGACTAGGAGTAGATGGATGAATGGGATTGGATGGAGGACTAGGAGTAGATGGAGGACTAGGATTGGATGGAGAGTTAAGGTAAGGATATTGGAGTGGTGAATTAAGATAGGGGGACATGGATTGTGGATTAGGACAAGAGGATATAGGTGGTGTAGTGGAACAAGAGGATGTGGGGGATGAATTATAATAAGGGTATTGGGATGGTGGATTAGGATGAGGATATGTGGATGTAGGATTAAGGTAAAAGGGCATGGATGTAGGATTAAGATAGGAAGGTACGAATGTAGGATTAGAGTGAGTAGATTGGCATGGATGATTAGGGTAGTGGGTATATGCAGATGAAGGATTTAAATAGGAGGATGTGGATGGGGGATTAGGAGAGGGATATTGAGATGGTAGACTAGGATAAGAGGATGCGGGTGTTGGATAAGGGGATGATGTAGATGAAGGATATGATGGATATGACGGATATCCCTTGTCAAAGGTAGCAGGAGCAACATGATTAGGCATGGATGAAGACATAACGGGATAACTCGAGGGGGTGATTGGATTTTGGAAAGTGGGTGGAGAAAGCTTACTAGCAATGATAGTGTCAAGGGGATCTATGTCATATTCTTCTTGATCGACAAGACTTTCATTATCGTCGTCCACATAATTAGGGTTTCCCTTGACTACTATTGATGGAGGATGAGGATTCATGAGGGTGAAAGGATAAAGAGGATGAGTCAATGATTTGGGATGGAAGTGGACTAAAGCTCAAATCGGGATTTAGATTAAGCCCAAACTTGGATTGGATTGAAGCTCAGATTAGGATGATTGGCTGATGTGATGGGATTGATTTTGATTTTGATGGGATTCGGTAGATGGATGAATGGATAGGGATGTGATTGGATCGGATTTGGATTTGGATCAAATATATTGGATCGGATTGGAGTTCAATTGGATTGGATTTTGATTTGATTGGATTAGGATTTGATTAGATTGGATTGGATTGGATTTGATTGGATTGGATTAGGATTTGATTAGATTGGATTTGGATTGAAAGAGATGAGAGGGAGACCTTAAGCTTGATCACATGAGATTACCCTTAGTAACCCTAGAGCTTTGATTGATTAATAGGATGATTACGGCACCAAATCCACCTTAAGCTAGGAATGAATTGATTGGGCCAATGATGATAACTTACAACACCAAATTCACCTCAAGATGGAAGTGAATTGATTGGGTTTGAAGTTAAAAACTAATAATCAATTTCAAGTGCTATAGTCAATTCGGGTAACCACTTAGTAATACAAGGTTAGGACGGTTTGGCTATAGGTGGTGTTTGGAGATGCAAATGGTAAGAGATGATTGGTGGATTAGGAAGAAATTAGAATGAATGGGGGTTAAGGATAATTGTGGAGAATGTATGGGGATTTAGGATAGTTGAACGAAAGTTTAGAATAATGAGATGGAGGTTTAAAAGGGATAAATGGAGGTTTTTGAAAGTTTAAAGTGACAAAACGAAGGTTTGGGATGATGAGGTAATGGTTGGGAATGGTGAAATGAAGGTTTAAAGGCTGAATGAATCCAAAAAGGGGGAATTTCAGGTGTTCAGGAGGGCGTAATTGCACTTCTGCAGCAAAACAGGGGCGTAGCCGCACTTCTGCAGCAAAACAGGGGCGTAGCCTCCCTTCTGCAGCAAAACAGAGGCTTGGTTTGATGCAAATGGCTATGGCAAGGACTTTAAAATGATAATGATAAGGCCAAATTGTCAAGAATTCACTGGTTTCTCACAAGAAAACACTCTCAAGCAAATAAAACCCTATGATTAGTGTTGAGGGTATGGCAAAAGTGGTCTTAATCTAGGATGCACAAGGTATCTAGGGAGTCCTCGATATACTCTCAGTACGTGAGGCACAACCGTGAATACTAGCCCGTCACAAGCGTGAGTCGGGAACCCCAGCGAGATACTGAAGGGCTTGGACCAACTCTTCACGTCTATCTAGGTATCACCCTAGCTTCGACGCTCCGCCAATTACGACGTGACTGGATTGGGGTACATCTTTCGCTCTCCCCCCTTTGTATACCCCGCCGGTACGCGTGGTTGGAATCGTCCCTTGGGGTGATGAAATCCCCAAGTAGGTCCCACTATGAAGAAAGCACTAACCGCTTCCAACTACTCCCCAGGCTCACACGAAGTGCAAGGGGAAAGCGGAAACAAGCTAATACTCCCTTAGGGTAACACAAAAAGACAAAAACAGCAAGCAACGAATATTACTCCCCCTAATTAAGCTATGTTCTTAGATTAATGCAAACAGCAAGGATAATTTTAAAGAAGATTGAGCAAATGGATAGCCCTGCAAGCAAATATTAGATATTTTATCCCGCTTTCTCCATCAACTTCACAAGAATATGCTGCAAAAGGTTAGCACAAAACACATGTATCCTTGCAAGAACAACGTTAATGAGAAAAATAACAATTAAATCTGAAATCAAAACACCAATTTTACCTTCTAAGGGGCGCAGTCCCCCTTCTGCAGCAAAACAGGGGCGTAGCCGCACTTGTGCAGCAAAACAGGGGCATAGCCGCCCTTCTGCAGAAAAATGGGGCGTAGCCGCCCTTCTGTGAAAAATGGGGCGTAGCCGCCCTTCTCTGAAAAATGGGGCGTAGCCGCCCTTCTGTGAAAAATGGGGCGTAGCCTTCTGCGGAAATGGGCGAGTCAGTAGCCGCCCAGAAAAAATGGGGACCCCTTCTCAAAAAATGAGCGAAATACCACAAAATGAGGCGACAAAAATGGGGCGTAGCCGCCCTTCTGCGACGCGTTCCTTAAAAAACTTAAACAACAGCAAACGTGAAATACGGGAACCCGTTTGTGGGTCCCACCGGGCGTGCCAGAAATGTATACCCTGATATTTGCACTTTTCTAAATGAGCAAAACAACTAAGAAAGATGGAAAACAAAATATCAAGGACACCTCAAGATTAGCCAAAAGAGAGTGACAAAACACTAAAGAAAGTGGATAGCACAAGACAAACAGTTTTACCTTCCTTTGTAGTTGATACTCCTTTGATTGGCCCTTGCTTAAGATAGGATGTGTGCTCCTTGATGGCTCTATTGAAGATCTTTGCTATGTGCTTGGATGCAAATGCAAGTGGATGTGATTGGAAATTGGATGAGTGCACAAAATGGCAGCATGTAGTTGCAAATTGACTAAGTGTTGAGAAGGAAAATTGGCAGCATAAGGTTATGAAAATCAAAAGTGTTCCCAAAAAATGCCCTTGAGGAGGGGGTATTTATAGAGGAACTTGAATTCTCTAGAGAATTCAAGGGTCAAGATTGATCCAACAAGGTTAAGATGAAGGGCTATGGTGGGTTGAGAACCCACAAGCCCTCACATCTTGACATGTGGAGGGTGAAGTGGCCAAGGGTGGATGAGATGGAAATGAGTTGTCAAAAAGGTACATGAGGTGGAAAAGGACATGCACCTTGGGGGATGAGAGGATTTCCACAAAAAGGGATTTCTTGTCCCCAAGTGGGAGTGAAAGGGACATTTGAGGAATTTTAGAATTCCTCAAAAATCTACATGGGAAAAGGAAAGGTGGTTGGGGGGATAAATGTGAATTAAAAATTCACATTCCTAAGATGATCTAGAGGGTAAAAGGTGGGCTCCAAAAAGGTGGGACTTGGTCACATGTGGAGATTGTGACAAGTCTAAGGTTGGTCACATGTGGAGATTGTGACAAGTCCAAGGTTCTAGAAGCCTTGGAAGGATGGAATGTGAATTAAAAATTCACATATAAAATAGAGGAATCTAGGAAGAATAAAAAAGAATTAAAAATTCCTTGGAGAATGATTAGGCTTAATTAATCAGTAATTAGAGGATAAATGAGGATGAGAAGCCAACTTGCAAAAGTTGGAGGATGTGACACATCCTAATCAAGGATTAGGCATGTGCACATCCCTAATGAAGAAATTAGGAGATGGATTAAGATTAGATGAAAATGACATGTGAGGAATTAAATAAATGTAATATTTATTTAATTTATTTGATGAAAAGAGGATTAAGGAGGGTAAGGTATTTAATTATTAATTAAATACCTTAGGGATTTGGCATAATTAAAGATATTAATTAAATAATACTAATATTACTTAATTAACTCGGATAAGAGGATGTTTAGACGAAAAGTGATAAATTTGGATAAATTAAGTGTCCAAATTTGGATGTCTACAATAGTAATGATGCATTAGTCATTTCTTCTAATATTGTTGTCGATAACTCTTGGCTTATTGATTCAAGTTGCTCCTATCATATGACTCCTAACAAGGAGTGGTTCACTAAGTATACTGCATATGATGGAGGGGATGTCTTCTTTGGAGACAACAACAAAACAAAGGTTGTTGGCAAAGGAGAGGTAAAGTTGTGTTTCAGTGATGGTAGGGTTAAGACCCTTAATATGTTTTACATATTCCAGGACTTGCTAGAAATCTACTTTTTGTCTCTAAGTTCAATTATTCTGGAATGCATGTGACATTTGACAAAGGTGGTTGCAGATTGGTGAAAGGGAATATGGTGGTTGTTAAAGGATCTCAGATTGGGACTTTATTTAAGTTGAATACCTCCAATGTAAATAATTTAGCCAATGTAATTGAAGCTGAAAATACATGTATGCTATGGCACCATAGATTGGGCCACATTGGTGAAAAAGGTCTTAGGACTATTCTTAATAAGAAATTGGTTGACGGTATTCCTGATTATAATATTGGCAAAAATGACTTTTGTGAGCATTGTGTGTTTGGAAAACAATCTAGATCTAAATTTCCTAGTGGAACAAATAAAGCTAAAAGATTATTAGAGATTATTCATTTAGATGTAATGGGCCCTGTGGATATTGACTCTATTGAAAATCTAGATATTATGTCACATTTATTGATGATGTCTCAAGATACACTTGGATCTATTTTATGCATAACAAATTTGATGTGTTTAATAAGTTTAAGGAATTTATAGCTTTGGTTGAGAAACAATCAGATCATAAGATAAAAGTGTTGAGATCAGATAATGGTGGTGAATATTGTTATAGGGAATTTGATGATTATTGTAAGTATGCAGGAATAGTGAGATAAAAAACTATTCCATATGCACCTCAACAAAATGGAGTAGCAGAAAAAATGAACTGAACCTTAATGGAAAGAGCTAGGAGTATGTTAAGTAGTGCTAAGCTAGATCGGTCCCTTTGGGCTGAGGCTGTAAGTAATTCTTGTTATTTAATCAATAGATCCCCTAGTTCATCTATTGAAGATAAAACTCCTTATGAAATGTGGTTAGGTAGGAAGCCGAGTGTTGCACATTTAAGGATCTTTGGTTGTGAGGCTTTTGTTCACGTGCCTCAAGAAAAGCGATCTAAATTGGATCCTAAAGCACATAAATGCATATTCATAGGTTATGGTGAAAATGTAAAAAGTTACAAGCTTTGGAATCCTCTAACTCAAAAAATTCTTTATCTAGAGATGTGATTTTCAGAGAATTTAGAGCTTATTTAGGAGAAGAACAACCAAAGGAAAAGGATACTTCTCGAACAATGCATTTTGAGATAAATAATGAGAAGCAACAAGATGCACATGTTGAAGAACAATTGGATGGATTGGATGAGGAGAGTTCATAGAGTTCTTCTGAGATAGATGCTCAAAATGAGCATATTGAGGAACAAGTAGAAACCCCTTTGAGAAGATCCACAAGACAACAAAATCCCATTGATAGGTATAGCCTACCTAATTTCCATTGTATATTTGCTTTAATGAGTACTAATGATGAACCCAGTTCTTATAGGGAAGCTTTGTTTTCATATGAACACAAGCTTTGGTCACAAGTTATGCATCAGGAATGGAATCCTTGGATTCTTGTGACACATGGGTTTTTGAGAGTTTTCCCAAAGGAAGAAAGACCATTGGTTGTAAATGGATCTTTAAAAAGAAAATTGAAGCAGATGGTAATCTCGAAAGGTACAAGGCTAGATTAGTAGCCAAGGGCTTCTCCCAAAGAGAGGGAGTTGACTTTAATGAAATCTTCTCTCCCATTGCTAAATTAACTTCTATTAGATTCTTTTTATCTATTATTGATTTTTATGATTTTGAGATAGAGAAAATGGATGTGAAAACTACTTTTTTGCATGGGAATCTTGATGAGGAGATTTATATGAAGCAACCTGATGGTTTTGTTGTAAAAAGAAAAGAAGAATTGGTTTGCAAGTTAAAGAGATCTTTATATGGATTGAAACGGTCACCCAGAATGTGGCACCAGAAGTTTGATGCTTTTGCATTGAAAATTGGTTATGTTAGGAGTGAGGGAGATCATTGTGTTTACATACAAGTTATTGATGATCAACTTTTAATTATTATTTTGTATTTTGATGACATGTTTATTGGTAATAGCAAGGTAATGATCAAAGAATTGAAAGCACAACTCTCAAGCACATTTGAGATGAAAGATCTAGGGGCTGCAAAATATATCCTTGGTATGGAGATCAACAGAGATAGAGGTAACATAAAGCTTTGCTTAAGTCAGAGCAATTATGTTGATACTATTTTGAAACAGTTTAACATGCAGGACAGTAAACTAATTAATATTCCTTTACCAACTGCGTGAAGTTAAGTTTAGACATGAGTCCTAAATCTGATTTTGATTATGAGGAAATGTCTAAAATTCCATATGCTAGTGCAATTGGTAGTTTGATGTATGCAATGGTCTGTACGAGACCAGATATAGCCCAAGCAGTGGGAGTTCTTAGTAGGTTTATGTCTAACCCTAGTAAAGAACATTGGACTTATGTTAAGAGGGTGTTTAGATATTTACGAGGTACTTCTAATTACTGTTTGGTTTATTATGGTTCTAATGACATCGATATTATGCATAAATCATTGGACATACAGGGTTTTGTTGATTCAGATTGGGTAGGAGATCTGGATAGTCGGAGGTCAACAAGCGGCTATGTGTTTACTTTGTTCGGAGTTGCAGTTAGTTGGATGGGTAAGAGGCAGCCCACAGTTTCCTTGTTCACCATAGAAGCAAAGTACATGGCTACTACACATGCCTCTAAAGAGGTAGTTTGGTTACAGAGACTTGGGAAAGGTATTGGTTTTAATTGCAAGCAAGTTAGACTTGAATGTGATAGAGTGCTATTTGTTTAGCCAAAAATCCTATGTATCATGCTCATACTAAGCATGTTGATGTTTAGTATCACTTTGTGTGAGAAATGGTTGAGTGTGGGAAGGTATTAATTGAGAAAGTTGACACTTTGATTAATGTTGCAGATTATCTTACGAAACCAGTTCCTACAGATAAGTTCTCTTGGTGCAGGAAGGCTATTGGCCTTGATTCTTGTACTTGATTTATAATAATTATTCCTTGTTTAGAATAACTGCAATGTATAATGTCAAGTGGGAGAATGTTGGAAGTAGGATGCCATTTAATTGCAATCCTAAACATTATTTCATGTATCTCCTAAGTCCTTGGAAAGTGTTCCCCAACACTAGGATTAGAAAGAAATTAATATTGAATGAAATAATCATGCTAATTGACATTTGTAATTAATTTTAAATGTTAGGAGCATGTGAGGGTGTCCAATATGAGTTCCTAAATAATAGGGGCACATGGGGTGCCCACATGGAAGGTGGAACCCACCTTGAGTTAAGTTAACTATTTGGAGTAAAAGATAACACTTTTGTAATGCATGTAAAGATCTTAGAAGTTAGGGATTGATGTTTACATGCATGAAGTTCAGTCTAGTTCAGTTTAGATTAGTTCAGTTCAATTCAGTTCAATTCAGTTTAGTTCAGTATCAGTTCAATTCAGTTCAATTTAGTTCAGTATCAGTTCAGTTCAGTTCAATTCAATTCAATTATGGTTCAGTTATCTTCAATTAGTTTAAGTTGAATGCTAGTTGACTTCAGTTAACTTGGAATGCATGACTAATGACTTGAGTTGCATGACAAATAACAAGTGACTACTTTTAGTTAACAAGGGATGATCATTCTTGCATGAATGGTGGAGAGATATGTTTCAGTTAATAGAGATTGACTTGGACCCACCTTGGGCGCCCAAGTTGGCTTCTTGGAATTAACACTTTTGCATGATAAGATATTTCAGAAGGTTGAGTTAAGTGGGCCCATTCTTGGGCGCCAACTTTGAGGATAAGCTTTGAAGATATCTTCAGAATAAAGGTTGAGTTATGACTTCAGTTTGGGACGCCCAAATGGATGGAGTTGATTTGACATTGTTCTTCATGATAGAACTCTGCTTGCAAGAGATAGGTGTAGCTTTTGTGAGATAGGGATTGAGCTTTGTAATTGTAACTCTTTGGAGTTTATAAGGTTGATTATTGCCTATTTATCTCAAAAAACAAGTTGAAGAGAGTTTGTATCAGTTTTTGTTGCAGATGTGAAGAAGATTTGTTGAAGGAAAAAGAAGCATCTCAAGCAAGGATTGAAATTATTGTAATCTTATTCTGAGATTAAATAATACATTGATTCTTGGTGGAGTTTTTTCCCAAAAGGGTTTCTCCACGATATATGTTGTGTATCTTCTAATATCCTGTTTAATTCTTCTACAACCTTTTGTCTTCATTCTACAAATGGTAAAATGAATTAATCAGATTAATCACCCACAAAGAATCTGTAACAAAGAACACATATTTAGATCAGCAATCATAAAGTTTTACAAAGTATTAAGCTACATAAACACCTCAATTTTCAACAATGTTCACATGGGTGAAGCATCAAGACTTACCATCAATGTTTATTGTTTTAGTTAAAATAATATTTTTTTAAGGTTTTGTATCAAATCCAAATCTTTTTTAACTTGGTATTAGGAGTACAAGTCTGAGTTGATACTTCTTCAACTAAGAACCAATGATTGAAACGTATTTATTTCACAAAAAATACTTGCAAGAAAATTTTGGTCTCATCCCTAGTATTACATATTTGAGTAATTTAAATTGGAGGATAGTGAAATCAAGTAAAATATCATCATACCCACCAATTGTTATCAACCAATTGATTTGACCCTTTTGTAATAAAATATCTTTTACATAAAATTAAGGTAAATAAATAAATGTTAACAATTAGGCACTAATTATTTTAGATAAAAGAGTTGAATAAATAATTGAATTTTAAAGTAAATGTGAATTAAATAAGGAGATTGGTGTATTTAGCTTTGAAATTGATGATGGCGGAATGATGTTACTAATGTGTGGAATTGATAAATTCCTTTGCCAAAAAATTAGGTTTGATGAATGTCTTAGAATCTCAAAATATCATATGGTTTAATCATGAGTCTTGTATGGTTAATCCCAACTACTATGAACCTAATTTACCATGTAGGATATTTTGATGTGCAAGAATGACTTGTAAGAATATGTTTCTGAAAATTTGGTCACCTTGACCTTCAAAGTATCTAAATTTTTCATTGGTGTTTAGAGATATTATTGAGGAGCTTGTTGACTCAATAAGTAAACATATTATCCTAGTTCAAACCCCTTGGAAAACCATATCAATGAGAATGAGAAATATCAAAGACAACGTTCATCAACAACAAGATGGCATGTGCTTTGGGAAATTATAGTGTGCTCTATTATTCTTTTTATCCTCCTTGATCTTCTCACTTATAAACGACCATTTAATTGAATCTTTGTTACAATGTATACCAAGTCAACTTATAATAGTTGGTAAAAAAGAAAAAAATTAACTTGAAAATTTAACTATAAGATTGTTCTCATAAATGTAAGGGTTATTATAATAAAAACCATTCAAAATATTAGTACATAAAGAATGACCAAGAAATTTAAGAAGGAAAGGAATGAAAAGTAAATAAATAAACAATTAATAATAAGTAAAAATAAATTTAAAAAAAAACTAATAAGAGAAAAAAAGGAGCAATCAAATTTGAAGTGGATTAAAAATAAATGTAGTAAATTGTTAAATAAGAACAAGATATTTTTAAAGGATATTAAAGAAGAAAAAATTTGGAAGGGGGGACTAGAAAAAATTAAAGATGGGGTTGGTGGAGGAAATAAACGTAGAGAAAATAAGAAAAAGGCAGTTGGAGGGGAAGGTATGGAGAAAGTAGGAAAGTTGAATGGCTATCATAAGATGAAAAGGTCAACAAGAAAATAAAAAGGGAGAAAAGAGAAGAAACTATAAGGTTGGAAAAATATATAAAGAAAGGGGGTTGGAAGAGGGGAAAGATGTCAAGGAGAGGTAACATTGGATTTTAAGAAACTTAGCAAGGTTTGCTAAGAGAAACTTAAGTTTTATTTGTTAGCATTTATTACTCTAGTGTTTCTGTAAGATTTCTCCTAATATAATTTTCTTCTTTAACAAGGATTTGAGTAGCCACTTAGTGAATAAGGTGTGTTGTTGGATGAGTGTTTAGTAAGGGTAGATATTTCAATGTATTTTTGTTTAATGTCCACACCATGTTTCTCGATCCTTGTGCTAATGGAGTTACCTACCTTATCAATATAAGGAGTCTCACAAGAGCATTCAATGTTATAGACCCAAGATTTTAAAAGGTCTCTAGGGTCTTCGGTTGATAGGATAAGGCTTCTTATGGTAATATAGGGTTTGAAGGAACACTTTGTTTGTGTAAATAGGTATTTTAACTATCTAGTTCACTTATAGGTCCTATTTACATGTTTAGTTTACTTAGGTCCTAGGAATATTTTTAGAAGTCTTAGTTGTCACTTAGATCTTATATTATCTTTTTGGCATTTAATTCTTGGGTCCTAGGTCATTTAACAATACTTGAGTTAGTTGTTTCATGTTATAGGACTAAGACACATGTCATAATTTTATCTAATCATATCTTTCACCTTGTCTATATAAGAAAGGATCCTATACACTTTGTATCATAAGATCATATAATAACAAGCAAGATATTATCTTGCCATACTCTCTTATGGAAGGTTATCATTTTGTTTTGCAGGTGATCCTGGAGTGAGCTATTTTTTTAGCTCCTACATGGTGTCAAATCTTTGGATTTGCAAACTCCTCTCAGATTTGAGGGTACTTTGTGTGCATGAGTTATTGCTAGATTGAAGATATTGGTGAATATAGTAAAGTTGAGTATGTTCTCTTGCATCACATGATGGCCTAGAGAATAAAAAAAACTTGAAAGAAACATCAGATTTGGGGTTTCGTGGGTTTCTATTGTAGGTTGATTTTGAAGCTTTATGGTTCAAATTTGAGCTCACCATTGAGTCTAGGCAGCCAAAGAAAGTTGGTTTTTCCTTTCATTTCATCCAAATTATACTTGTGAGACCAGATCTACAAGGGTTTGAAGCTGGGAGGTGGTTTCCAGATTTGGGAGGTAGTTTATATTTTGAATCATTTTGGGCCAAAACAAACCCTACAATCATGTCTAGAAGGCCGAAAACCCTTAATATTGACTATCAAATCATTGAAATCAGATACTTTTTCCCTAGGACCTAAGAGGAATTTTTCATATTTTCATCATCATTTTTGTTTGTATAGTCATATGGTACAGAGTCATATGACGTCTGTATTGTACAATTCATAAGGCATTGTACGGGTTGCAATCATTGTTTGTATGTGCAATCGACATATTTAGCAAAATATTCTATGGTCATACCTCGCTATCACAATCGCCTCATCACATTTGTGGACTATATGTTCTTTGCCAACGATAGTTCTTGTATTAATAAAAAATTGTATAAAATATTGTTTATTTATGTCAGTGGGTTTAATTTTTTTATTGCTGGTTTATTTGGACCAACTAGTTCTCGGTGCCCAATCATTTGGCTAGTGCTAGGTGGTTAGCCCCAAGTGGCTCACAGAGCCGCCACTAGCCCACACCATTGGTGCTCAGCCACCCCACCACCCACTTGGGTGGTAGGGTTTTTAAACACCCAACATAGTAGGTGGTCATATTGAGGACCACAGGCTAGCCCCCCAAGGGGCCCAATTTTTTCCCTTAAGGCCCTAATTGGGAAGATTTTTTTTGGGGGCCATATCTTGTGATCCAGGAGTCTATTTTTGGGAAATGAGATATCGTTGAAAAGCTAGTTTTGAGAAGTTCACAATGGTGTAGATCATCTTTCCAAATTTTATTATAGGTGCAATTTCTTGTTGATTGAAGTCAAATATCCCTTTGGACCTTTGAGCTCATAACGTTTTTCTAGTTTATCCATTTTTCATGATTCCAAAGACATTTGAAAGGTATTTAGGAGCTCTTTGATCCTATTCATGCACTTTTTTCTAGTTTCAATCCCAAGTATCTTTTATTCAGATTTTTGAATATTTGCATTCTGGTTGATTAGTTGAACATACTGACTCCTAGATAGGTTTTGTCTTTTGGGAGGGCTTTATTTTTGGTATTGATTCAATTTTGGGAGGTTTCATATCAAATTTTCGTAGTATATTTGTAGCATTGAAAATTGTTACCCTTAATAATTTCACACTAGGTTTTTCTCCCCCCTATGTGTTTGGACCTAATTATGCATTTAGTTACATGTTTTATGAATATCTTCAAAAAATAAAATGATGGGAACAAAATTAAGTATTTAATATTTGTACTTGGTGAAATTCTTGGCTAGCAGTTATTTGTTACCTTCTATTTTCTATTTTTCTTCTCTCTCGAATGCACTTGAGAATTATGATTTCAGTCACGGTTCTATTGTGATTGGTGGTTTCATGGACAAAAATGATATTTTTCGAACTGGACTCATACTTCTTTGTGGCAATGCTGCACTATTTCTCTAGTTAGAGTAACCCTCATGCCTTTGTCCAACTAGCTTGTCTTCGTAGTCATGTGGGTGAAGAATTATATTTCAAGGCTTTGTTTGTGTTTAATGATGTGTATTTTCCGTATAAGCACACACTAGAAGATCCTCATGCTAATATGTTTTTCCCTCAACATCTGAGCTTGCAAGCTCTTTTGAAAGTGGCACAAACTAGCTCATGTAATCTTATTGCCCCAGTCTGTTGGGATACTTTTTGGCTATGTTCTATAAATGATGTAATTCTTTTTTGATATAATATATTTTATATAGTGGTTGGTCCACTTTTTACCAAAAAACGTATTTAATCTTTGCCCCTGACACTTTAGACCTCGAAAAGGATGGGTATGGTCTAGGGCACCCCATGCCCTAGACCACCCCTTTTTGGATCTAATTTCAATATATCAGTGTCGATATTTTATTATATGAATGTCTAATTTCATTTATTGACTATCAACATTTGATTTTTGGGAAACTAGAAGAATTGCATATAAATAATTGTCATTTTTATCATTTGAAATCCTAGAAAAGATATGGAGCAAAATTGGAGATCCTAAAATTAGTCAAGGAAATTTAAGGGTAGAATTAGCAGTGTTACTACAACACTTTCAATAAACAAGATCATGTTTGCAAGGCATCAAGAAGAATGAAGAAATTATTTGCAAGAAGGTAATTATGAATGAGAATTCATTATGATGAAATTATGAAGAAGTATTAAGTTATCCTCTACAGGCTATCTACAACAAGCTATTGTGCTTTGGGAACTAACCTTTTATAGGTCTATCAAGAAATCAAGGCATCCATCAATCAACTTATATTTTTCCATCTCTTTTTCAAGGGTTTTCACATTAAGGCAACATTATCATTTGTAATTTATCAATTTTAGCTAATTATTGTTGTTTTGGCCTTTGCATAGCCTAGGGCATGCCCTCTTGATCATCATCAATTGTTGTACGTGGAGGTAGAAATACAAAAACGGGGTTTGACTTAGGCAAGCCCCTATACACCACAACCTTTCCTCCTATTTTCATGTGTACAAGTCAAATTTGAGAGTTTCAACAGGAGACAACCACAAAAGATAGTGCAGACTGTAACATACAACTCAAAACTTTTAAATCTTGAAAAAGGAGCCCAATCTGGGGTGCACCACGCCCTAGACTAGTCATTTTAGCTTCAAATTTGCAATACAAGTTCCTCACTATTGCCATTTCTCAAATCTAGGTTAGATTTGCTACTTTTCATTTTCATCTACACGATAAGTTACATTTTTCGATCTAGGGTTACATGTCAAATTGGCTTGTTAAATCACATATTAAATTTATCTATTTTACAACTTAGACAACATAAACCCTAGGAGGTTGGCTCTCCCTTGTGGCAGCAAGCCAATCATCAAACCCTAGTTGGTTTATGTTTGAATGTGGAGTCAAAGTGAAAAGGAGATAACCCTAGTTAATCAAATTGAATCTAGGATCACTTTTCCTACTCTACAATATTGTATGTTTTATTCTCTTGGTGCTTGTTGCTCTCATGGTTGAATCAGGTTCATTTGAAGGTACCCACTCCTCATAATTATCACACATGGAAAGTAAGAATGTAAAGGTTACTCTATTCCAAGGGTTTGTGGTCTACCTTGGGTGATCATCTACCAAAATTTACTAGGGAATATGAGAGATTTTCTCATAGGAAAAAATGTGATTAGGCTATCAACTTGATTGTATTGCATGTTTTTGAAAGTCTATTCTTCTATATTGAGGAGTGTACTATACTGGACATGTATGGGATAAGTACAAAGAGTTATTTGGTTCAATTAATGATGTCTGTGCTTTGTAATTAGAGGTAGAATTGGAATCTCTTTCCATTGATCCATTTCTTAGCATTGAAGACTATTTGGTTAAGTTCAAATCTATAAGATCTCAATTGGCTAGATGCGGGAAAGATAAATTTGATAAGGAATGTATATTCTTGATTTTTTCAAAGTTGAAGGGACCATTTGTTTTTTTTATTCTTAATTTTATTCCACTATGGATGGCCTAGGTGAATCTTTTAACATACCTTCTTTTGAAACATTTTGTGATCAATTGACTAGAGAGAAAGCATAATTTATTTAATTGAATATAATTTCTAAGAATCGGGCATTGTTAGCACAATCACCTGAAGGAAAAGGTAAGAAGAAATCTAAAACTAAGATAAAATCTAATGAGACTCCCACCTCTTCCAAAGATAATTTCTTGGAAGTACCTTTCCAACACCTATAAGAATTCAAAAATATGACACCTGAAGAAAAATTTATGCCCCTTGGAAAAAATATGCCCAATTTGGCTATATGGGTGGCTAGCTAGCAACCTTGTGGTGGCCCATTGGCGGCTAGGTGGTGGAGGATTTAAATTTTTGTTTAAAAATGTTAAAAAATATATTTTTCCCCTCGTGGGGGATTAGGGGTTGGTTCCCCATGAGATCGAGGGTCTAGGAGCTAGGGCCTAAGCCCATCAACCCAAGGTCTGGCCATCGGTTGGCAGTCATCCAACCTATTAGCATCAACAATGGCTAGCATAGGGGGTATGGAGGGTCTATAGACCCCCCAATCCCATAATTAATTTTTTTTAGAAACATTTACACAATTATTTTCTTTTAATTTTCCACTTTGCAAATGCCCATACAATTATATGGCTAGGGCGAGGTGGGAAAAATTATATATTTTTCCAATAACCAAAATAGGTCAAATTATATGTCAATATTCATCTCTTGGGTCTCGTGGATCTAATGGTGAGTTCTTTTTTGTCTCAAGGGGTCATCTATGAAAATTCCCCTACAAAACCCTCATTGTGAACACCCAAAAAAACCCTTTTTCCAAACTTAGATTCAAACCCCAGATCTATAAAAGATAACCAAAAATCTACAACCCCAAAACCCCAACTCTGTAAAACACAGCCTACACAAAAAACCTTATACCTTGCAATGTCTTCATTTTTTCCTACAAGACCCTAAATTCTACTATGCACCAAATCTCCCCATATAAGGGTTATACTAACCACAACCATGGCTCTAATACAAAATGAAAGGAAATTTGCAACCATCTATGACAATTTCCACATAACTCAAATAAAGAAAATCATGTGAACAAGTATTCAACATCCACATGTAAAAGAATAGACGTACCATTAAAGATGACACAAGATACACCCTAAGAAAACCCTCAAGAGGGAAAAAAATAGCCTCCAAAAGCATCCATCACTCATGTATTATTTAGTAGCAAAATCATTGTAACATTACATCTACAAACTCTTCATGAATATCTTTGAAATATCAAGCTCTCTACATGCACTCCATGTGAACAAGCATGTAACCACACATCCATGCCATGCTTCAAATCCTCACATATGTAACCTAGAAGAGATTCTCTCACAAGCCCCTTAGCCAAAATAGTCAACCTTAGACAACTACACATGTTCTTGATTTTATAGAAATAAGCTTGCACAAAACCACCAAGGGATATTACACAAACCATGTGACTAATATCATGAGATTACAAAACTGTTTCCCCCTCATTTAATTTTTGCTACTAAATTTTTTCAATACTAAATATTTTTCCAATGTGCAAACTCACATTAAGAATGTATCCCAATTGTTACATACAACACATAAAGTGGCCCCAATAATGTTTGACCCATGTGATGCATGCATCCCTAGGTCCGCTAGGTGTACTACAAATAATATTAAATTACATTATAACATTATGCAAGGTGAACAACACACCTTTTCCTAACAAATATCACTAGTGTAATTCAATTTATTAGGAACCACAACCTCATATTAATAGAAGGCCCCCACCTCATAGATATAGCCTTCATCAAGCAAGATATCAACTTCAATGCCCATCCTTAGGAATTGATGGATATAGATAGATATATTTTATTAGTATTCCCAAATATCTTAATATAATACCTCATCATATCAAAAACAAACTTTTGTGATTTCAAGTGAATAATGATTAAAAAATTTCGTTAATATAACTAATTATTAAGAAATTTAGGATGAGGATGTTATGATGAAGCTTTTCCTTTAGACTTTTGAAGAATGTGCTAGGGAACGGTAAAATAATTTACATAATCAATCATTCCCTTCATAATATGAATTCAAAGCAGTTTAAAATATATTATAAAGATAGAATAGATCCTAGATTTTCTATTCATGAGCTAACCAAAATAAAATGGATTCAATGAATTTGTGATTGAATTCAATAATAAATTTATCAAAACTATGACACACATTCCTTATAATTTGAGACCAAATGAGTCTATCTAATATTTTATTATGATTCCTTTGATTCTATAAGGCATTATTTAGTAGATGAAAACCCTCAAACTCTCAGGAAATCATATACCTCATAATTTAACATAGAGGGGAATATTACGACTTCTAATAAACATTTAAAGTAAACAAAAGTAATGAGCTATCCACCTAAGAAAACCCATCCTCTTAAGGCCACTTTCCTTGATGATAAGTCTAGGACAAATTAATTAGTGTTTTAAGCATGTGTCATCTAGGGTATCCAAAAATGAGAAAAGTATTCCACCTTTTGAATCTAGGTTCCTCATAGGAAAAATCTTGTAGATTGACTACACAATCTAGATAAAGTGAATAAACCTATCTAGGGGGGAATATCATAAGAATGAGATGCCTTGACCATTGACCTCATGGAAAGAAGACTCTAGATCCATAAAAAGGGGGAAACATAAATACATGTCAGATGGTTTCCCTTGGTGTGAAAGTTTTTATAAGTTGCATACATATTCTTCTATGATAACAAAAAAATATGTAATATTGTAAGAAGACTATGGTGAGAATTATGAACCAAAAGAATATGATCACACACTCTATACTTGTGATTGTAGAAACACATCAAATAAAACAAATTCTACTCATGAATTTTCTCACCTCAAATAATTGATGAAACAAAATACAAAAGAGAAAATCCATCTAATGAAGATATAAGAGAAATAATTGTGGTTGCAATCACTCTATGATAAGACTTAAGGGCTCCAAACAACTATAAGATGAAGGCCCAAGCAATGAAAGGGAACTTAGTGTACTCGAATTGATGTAGTATATCCTCAAAAATAGTGAGACATTAGTCTCTAGACAATTTCGTTGTAGTTAAACCATGAAATTTTTTGTTCTTGGTCACTTGGCTCAAGAATGAATCCAAAGAGATAGGGCTATATGTCTTACATAATGCAATCATTCACTATTCCCTTAATTCCAAGGCAAAAATTTCTCTAAATTTAGCCTAATAACAAAAGGATGAAATTTAATAACAAAATCCAACAAAAAAATGGGAGGGAGTGTTAGGATTAGCAAACTTTGAAGTACATCATACATGGACTCTTGAAATTTAGTGAACTTCCTAGCAGTATTTTGGTTAAACAAAAGGAAAAGAAGAAGCATTAGCAACTTGATTTACATTTTCCTTCATATTCTACCATATGAAAATTTATTTCAAATTCTGATACTTGGAAGGGTAGGAAGTATTTTGTCTTGATAATCCTTATTAAAGACATTTTGTTCAAATGATTCAGATTCTAAAATTTTAACATGTGCACACAAATCCATGAAAATGAAACTATTCAAATACACATTGCCTTGAATTGGTTTAATTATCCATTAATAAAATATTGCACCTCAAAATCATGTAAAGTGGTAATCAACGTAGTGCAAAAATATTGAAATTGAATACCATGATCACTATTGTGTTCATTAGGTCTTTGGGCACACTCAAACAAATCAACAACTATTACTCTAAGGTCCATATTAACTTTGAATTGATGTAAGAACACCTTAGTCAGATCATTAAAAATAGATGAATAGACCCTTGAGAAAGTGAAAGGGCCACTAAAACCCCATTTAAGGATTCATAGATAAAAGGAAAGTTTATTGTAACATTCAAGTTCCTAATTTTGTTAATCTAGGTGTTCCAATATCTAGAAGAGATAAATGGTGTCCCCCTCCTTTGAAATTAAATTAAATTTTGATGGTAAAACAAAGAGGAACCCAAGTTTGGTAGGAGTAGGGTCTATCCTAAGGGACAATGTAGAGAATTAAAAATGGTGAGGGAAAAGCATTTTGAAGTCAAGTCCAAAAATGAGGCAAAATATGAGGCTCTTTTGTCTAGGTTAATGACAATGTTAGAAACTGGATATAGGCATATTGAAGTGGAAGGCAACTCTAAAATTGTGAACCAAGTGATCAATAAAAAATAAATTTTCCAAGCTAGAAAATTAAAGCATATGTTGATGAAGTTCAAGCCTCCTTCCAAATTCCCTCATATTTTCTTTGCTCGTATATATAGAGAGCAAAACATGGCTATTGATTTCCTAGAAAATTATGGTGTCTCTCTCTAGCGTTGTACATCTTTTGAAAGCAACGATATTCATGATCAGGGGAAGTTGTGTGACCTACTTATGTTAGATTGCCCTCCATAAGATTCTCATTTAATAAAGGTGTAAGTTGTATTGATATCCCATTAAGCTTTAGAGCACATAAGTGTTAATGATGTTCTAGATTGTCATCATTATTTTGTATGTGATTGGGAAGTTGTTATCCTTAAGCTTGTAGATGTAGGTGCATGTGGAATTTATGGCACATAGGTTTGGCTTGTTGCTCTATATGTTGGTGGTTGTGTGATTTTCTTTAAGCTGCAACACAAAATTATGGCAAGTCCCTATCAAGGTAGGGACCAAAACTATCAAGAAGTGTCTCACAATCTAAAGAAATATTCAACTACAATTTGGTTAAGTGTGGTCAAAGTGGTTCTTGGGGCAAATGGCTTGCACAACAAAAGAGTGATAAGAACTAGATAAGCCATCAAAAATGATTTTCTACTCAAGCTGAAGGGAGTTGTGTGTGACACTGAGGTCAAGGAGAGCCTAGTGGATATGTTCCTTCCAATTAGTGATGAGTTAAAGGAGTCAACAGAGGATTTTGTTCCTATGACTATGGGTAGAGAGTGCAATAAAAGGCTCAAATGACATTGATATTTAACTATGTATGCACAAATTTTGGAATTAATGGAGCATATGCAAGATATGGATCCATATTGCAAGGAAACTAATTTTTTGTTGAGGTATCTAGTAATGTGCCATCACAAAGAAACTATGGAGATTATGAGTGGCATACTCTTTCAACATAGATAATAGCAAAACCACAAGGGCCCTACGATGAGCAAAGATTCAAAAAGGCATTAAGTTTGTAGGCTACAAAATATGATAGGTCCTAATATTCTATTAATTGAGCTATTAAATGTCTTTGGTTCAAAAGTTTCTTTTAAGGGTTATGAATGGTAAAAGGCATTGCCTCAAGATGCTCATATGGAGGTTCGGGAGTGGAAAAATTATAGGTTATTTCTTTGGCTCATGTATGGTGGGTGTTGGTGGTTATTCTTCATAATAGGAATGTCAAGTTTAGCATGATGTTAGCTTTAGTTGGTCTTTGTTTCATTTTTTGGGCTTCACTCATCAATCCTCTTAGCTTTTTGTAAGGGCATATATAGTAGTTGGTGGATGTATAGATTTAATCTTTTGGATAATATTTTTGTTATGGCTTGTTTTTTATATGTGCCTATGAAGGCTCTTAAAGAGGGTTGAATATGTAGATTATCTATTATAAATTATTGGAAGGATGGGGCCCTTTGGAATTCTTATAATCTTAAAACTAATAGAAAAGAATCTCTCAAAAGAAAAATATTTCAAAGTGGATGGAAATAGATTCGTTAACAACTTCTTGCCATAAAGAAAGTCCACATGCAACTATATAAAATCTAAGATGCATATTTGGGTCACATTTTCCATTATACATTATGAATTGAAATGTCATAAATCCCATAGGCAATGGACATATGATAAGATAGTGGTGTATGTCTAACTTCCTTAATTCCATCACTAAGTTTTGTGTCCACTCTCTTTTCTACTTGATCTATTTTGTGAAATAGTGAATCTAAGGTATTTTAAGGGATGACTAAATGGTGTTGAAATATGAAGTCAATTTTATTGTTATTCCAACAATGATAGATAGTTGACATGGATATCTAGCATTCATGATACGCGTTGGGGGCGACTAAAGGCCTACTAGACAATTGAAGGTTGTAGTGACCAGGGATCCCAACGGGGTTGTTGTAACCCCCTACACGTTGAAGGCATTTATGGCGAAGCCGAATTTTTTTTGGGGACTCTCTTTTTGGCCATTTTTCCAAATGTTCGACATGCAATTGTATGAGTTGCACTTTCTATTTTTGGAAAGTTGTGTTCGACAAGGACTCTACAACTCAGATTTCCTATACTCTGTTGAAGTCACATTTTATGTAACTTTTCAAAAGATTTTTGTAATTGCAAATTTCCTGAGAAATAAAATATGAAAGATCTTTGCCTGTGGTTTTTCCTGGTATAATTTTACCAGGTTTTCCACATAAATACTGTGTTAATATTGTGTTTATTGTTTTTCTCTCTTTTCTACACTATAAATTTTCTTACAATTGGTATCAAAGCAAGGTTGTTTGTGCAGAAGTGTTTTTTGAGAAGTAAACAATGACAAGAAGCACAATTACTAGATTTAAGGTGCAAAAGTTTGATGGTTCTAATTTTGCTCTATGGAAGCTAAAGATTCAAGCCTTATTGGTGAAGGATGGATGTGCCCTAGCTCTCAAAGGGGTAGCATCAAAACCTGCGACCATGAGTGATGCAGATTGGAATGAAAAGGGTAGCATGGCCATAGCAACAATCCAATTATCTCTAGCAGATCCAGTACTATTCAATATTGCAGAGGAGAAAAGTGCACGACTTGCCTTGAAAAGTTGTATGAGACAAAGTCATTGGCAAATAAAATTCCATTACTAAGGTAGTTCTATAATTTGAGAATGTGTGACGATTCATCTATCATAGATCATCTGAATGATTTCAACACACTAACAAGCAAGTTGGCTTCAATGGAGGTGAAAATTGAAGAGGATAAGAAAACAATTTTATTGTGCTCATTGCTTGAAACTTGGGATCAACTAGTTATGGTTCTTAGTAACTCAGCTCTGAGTGGGAAATTGGTCTTTGAAGATGGTTGTGGCTGCTATAATTTTTGAAGATTCTAGGTGGAAGACATCTCACGGATCTTCTTCTAATGAAGCCCTAATTGCAAGAGGCAAAACTTAGGAAAGAGGAAATACTAAGCATGGACAAACCAGGTCCAAATCCAAGAGGTGAAAAAGAGTAAAATGTTGGAATTGTGGCAAAAATGGACATGTCAAAAAGGATTGCAGGTTGCCAAAAGCAAGAAAATTCTACTTCGTAGGCATCAAAGGCCAACACAGCAAAAGTTCAAACACAATTGGAAGACAAAGAGGTATTAACTTCTAACCTGGGAGGTTCTTTACTTCATTTTTGGATTCTTGATTTCAATGCCTCCTTTCACATGACTCCACACAAAGACTAGTTTTCTTCTCATCAGTCATGTGATGGAGGTATGGTTTACATGAGAAATGACAACCCCTATGAAGCTATTGGTGAAGGAGACATAAGAATCAAGATGTTTGATGGAATGGTAAGGACTATTCAACATGTTAGACATGTAATAGGATTAAAGAAAAATATGTTGTCTCTTGGAGTTTTTGATGAACAAGGTTACTGATTCAGTGGTGAAAAAAGTTATCCCAAGGTAACAAAGGGTGTGTGGGTTGTGCTAAAGGGAGAAAAGGTTGGCAATCTCTATAGGTTGGTTGGGGAAACTAGTAGTGGAGAGGTTGTAGTGGCATCTAATGTAGAAATGGACTCAGTATCAACCTGGCATCAACAACTAGGCCATATGAGTGAACGAGGTCTAAAGGCACTACTAGATAGAAATCTTCTCTCAGGTGCCAAATGTAAATATTTAAATTTTTGTGAACATTGTTTATTTGGAAAACAAAATAGACTAGGTTTTTCTAGAAGTACTACCAGAAATAGAGATGTGTTAGAATTAGTTCATTCAGATACTTGGGAAGCTCCTATTACATCTTGTAATATTCCTTGCCAATTTTGACTTCAAAATGTTGAATATATGCTTAAGGAATATTGTCAAACACTTGGTATGCGAAGTTGTAGCTTGCTGATATGGATTTTAGTTTGTTGTGTATGCTCTTAGAATCAAGTGGAAATGATGCAAATTCTTTGAAATGAATGTCAAAAGATCTAACAATAAGTTGAGAATAAAACACACTTTTTTTAATTCTTTTCATATGCAAATACATGTGTTCCTAAGGAAAAATGCATACCTACAGCCAAGAAGCATTTTCACAAACACTTGGCATGCAAACTATTATGTCAACCATAAACATGTACATTACATCAGAATTTGATATGCAACTTATAACTCCTAATTGATGAACTACCTCAATTACAATGTTGATTAAGATTAGCCAAGACTCTTGGCTTTACAACAATGCACTTTAAAGTCTTAGTACAATGGCAGCAATTAAACTTATTCTAAATGTTGATATGAGTATGTAAATAACATAAAACCTGGTCGGGAGAAGCGCCTAAGCTGATGAAGATGTGGCGGCCAATAAACAATCCAAAATGAGCTTCCCTCAAGCCAAATCAAACTCTTACACCAGCCGCCCTTGTTCTTACCTGGCAATATTTTACATAAATAAATGCAACAACAATGTCCCTCCAAATTGCTATAGAAATGATTGCCAACACAAAAGTAATTGATTTCTTCAATGCCCACAAAAATTTGAAATCTCAATGATGAGCAATGAGCAAATATGTACTTCTCACCATGGTTGGTTGACTCTTGTTGAGATGAAAATTCAAAATGTTCTTCATACAGTAATCACCTCCAAATATGTCACTTAATGTTGCCTTCTATTTGTAAATGATCTCCAATATATCTCCAATCAATTCTTCACAAATTTGCAGCCGTAGGTTATTCTCCAAAATGCTTCAACAAGCTGATATGAAATCTTAATCTCCCAATTTGGCCAAAGGCCACAAAAATTTGCAATGAAGCACAAATTGAAATTTTGAAGTGAAGCCCACAATGTAGCAATAATTCAGCTGATATTTCACAACTTCAAAATTGCATAACCAATGAGAGTTTTCGTTCCCAATGGTTGGAAATGGCAGAAACCCTAGCTAGCTCCTTCACCAAACAATAATATCAAGCAATAACAATTCTTGGATGATTAGAAGCTTGGCTAACCCTCTCTTTATACTTTTCTCCAAGTACATCTAGAAGCTTCTCAAATAATAATATAGTATTTGCACTTTACAAATATTTAAAATATGACTTTATAATATAAAGTGCAAATATAACCTTATAACATAATATTAAAATAATAATAATTATTAAAGTTAACTTTAATAATAATTAAACAGTAAATCTTAAGAAAACTCCTTATTTATCCAATTCAACTAAATCCAGGAAAATGGAAACCATCAACTAACTAGGTAACTGCCACAAAGGACCCCCTAACCACGCACATTAGCCTACAAGAGTCGGGAATAGGCTAAATCCTCTGAATAGTGATGCTCATGAAAAGGGGGACATTACACATCTATTGGGGTTTTGTCATATTTTGTTTCATTTATAGATGATTATTCTCATAAGGTATGGATTTATCTTCTCAAGAAGTCTGAAGTGTTTTCTTATTTTAAGAAGTTTAAAGCTCTAGTAGAGAATCAGAAGGGTAAGACTATAAAATGTTTGAGAACAGATAATGGAGGAGAATTTTGTTCAGGAGAGTTTAACTAGTTTTGTAGTGAGTTTGGTATTGCAAGGAAACTGACAGTTGCTAGGACAGCACAACAAAATGGTGTTGCTAAACGCATGAACCATACAATTATGGAGCAAGCTAGATGTATGTTGAGCATTGCTAGTTTAGAGAAAAAAATTTGGGCAAAGGCTATTTCTACAGCCTGTTTCTTGATCAATAGATCACCCACTACAACTCTTGATAATAAAATCCCTAAAGAAATATGGACAAGTAAACATGTTGATTATTCTTTTCTTCGTGTATTTGGTTTTGATGTTTATGCTTATATTCCTAAAGAGAATAGGAATGAGTTGGACATGAAGTCCACAGTGTATTTTTCTTGGCTATGTAGAAGGTACAAAGGGGTACAAGTTGTGGGATACTGCTTCCGAAAAGGTTATAGTTAGCTAAGATGTTTATTTTAATGAAAAGTCAATGCAAAGAGGTAAAGAACAACAAAGTACATAAGTTATTCTAGTTGAGGTGGAAAGTTATGATGATAGTCTGCAGGTCCCAAATGAAAATCAGCAAGGTGAACAACAACCAAATATGCCACAGGGTGATATATTACCCCTTGTAAGGAGGCCCACTAGAGTATCCAAAGCACTTGAAGGGTACTATCCTACTTGTAATTCAGCTTATGCACTACTAATTGGTGTTGGTGAACCTAGTTCATATTAGGAAGCTTGTGAATTTGAATGTGCAAGCAAGTGGAGAGTTGCCATGGAAGAGGAGATGGAAGCTCTTCATAAAAACAAGACATGGCGGCTTGTGTGATTGCCTAAGGGGCGAAAAGCTATTGGAAACAAATGGGTCTTCAAATTGAAAAGGGACACATTTGGAGAGGTATAAAGCTCGGTTGGTGGCCAAGGGGTATGCACATAAGTATGGTATTGATTTTGATGAAATTTTTTCACCTATTGTACGGTTAAGTGTTATTAGAGTTGTTTTAGCTCTCATTACTAGTTTGGATTTGGAGTTAGAACAGTTAAATGTAAAAACGACCTTCTTGCATGGTGATCTCTTAGAGGAGATTTATATGCAACAACCAAAAGGTTTTGAGGAAAGAGACAAGGAGAATCTTGTTTGTAGGTTGAGAAAATCGTTGGATGGTTTAAAATCGGTGCCAAGGTGTTGGTACAAGCGATTTGATTCCTTCATGATGAGTTTGGGTTTTAGCAAATGTGAGGCTGATCATTGTGCCTATTTTCATAGGTATGATGGTGACAATTTTATTATTTTGCTTCAATATGTTGATGATATGTTGGTGATAGGTCCCAACATGAATAAAATCATCCATTTAAAAGCTCAGCTTGCAGTTTGAGATGAAGGACTTAGGTAGAGCAAATCAGATTCTTGGTATGAGGATGCACAAAGACAAAAATAAAAGGAAAACATGGTTGTCACAAAAAACTTATGTAGAGAAGGTTTTGCATCGCTTCAATATGCAAAATGCACAACCAGTTAGTACTCCATTTCCTATTCATATTAAATTGTCTTAAGAACAATGCCCTAGCACAAAAGCAGAGAAGACGCAGATGTCTTGTGTACTGGACTCATCAACAATTGGTAGTCTTATGTTTGCCATGGTGTGCACCAGGCCAAACATTGCACAAGCAGTGGGAGTAGTCAATCATTACATGGAAAATCTGCGTCCCGAGCATTGGTCGGCTATGAAGTGGATTCTCAAGTATTTGAGAGGCACTTCTAATGTTGATATATGTTATAGTGGGAATAGTCTTCAGGTTAATGGGATGTGGATGCAAACTTTTGTGGAGATAGAGATAAGAGAAAGTCCACTACAGGTTATGTTTTCTCCTTAGTTGGAGGTGTTGTTTGCTGGGTATCAAAGTTACAGACAATGGTACTATTGAAGTTGAATATATGGCAACAACATAGGCTAGCAAGGAGGCAATCTAGCTTCATAGACTTTTGGGTGAATTGCAGGTAAAGCAGGACAACATGGTGTTGCATTGTGACAACAAAAGTGCTTTACACTTAGAACAAAACTCAACATATCATGCCAAAACAAAGCATATTGATATTCAATATCACTTTGTATGTGAGGTGGTGGAAGGAGGACAAATATCATTGGCCAAGATACACATTAATGTAAACCTAGTAGATATTTTGACAAAGCCCATTAGTAGAGAGTTCATTTGGTGCAAAACTTCTCTACCCTTGTATGTTACTTGATAATTGGCAACGTTGGCATTGGTCTTTCAGTATGAGGATTTATTCGCAAGAGAGGAATTTGACTTCAAGTGGGAGATTGTTGGAATATGAAGTCAATTTTATTGTTATTCCAACAGTGACAGATAGTCGACATGGATATCTAGCATTCATGGTACATGTCAAGCATGGCCGAAGGCCTACTATACAACCAAAGGTCATAGTGACGAGGGGTCCTAGGGGGGGCTATCATAGCCCCCCTGCATGCCGAAGGCATTTCCAACGAAGCTATTTTCTTTTTGGGACTGTATTTTTGGTTGTTTTGCCAAATGTTCAACATGCAATTGTATAAGTCACTTTCTATTTTTGGAAAGTTGCATTCGACAAGGACTCTACAACTTAGATTTCTTATACTTTGTTGAAGTCACTTTTTCTGCAACTTTTCAAAAGATTGTTGTAATTGTGAATTTCTTGAGAAATAAAATACAAAAAATCTTTGCCTGTGGCTTTTTCTTGGTATACTTTTACCAGGCTTTCCACATAAATACTGTGTTAATAGTGTGCTTATTGTTTTTCTCCATTTTCTGCACTATAAATTTTCTTACAAATGGTAACCACTAGGAAGAGTATGAGCATATCTATAGGATGTAAGCGAGTAGATGAAGTATTGGCTTGGGATAAAGGCATTGAAGATGAAAGGTACTATAAGGTATATGGGGAATGGGATGTTGTATGGGATGTGGAAGTCAATTGGCTAAGTGAGGTAATAATAAATGCAATAATATTCATTTGGGTAAGTGCAGTACATCATATGGGTAATGATTATCATGGAAGACATATAATTGGGAGCTAGGCCATAAAGCTAAGGATAGGTGGAGATGGGGTAGGCACTAAATGGTGGGACACTAGTGGCCATGGTACTACAGGGATGAGTGTACATGGTGGAAGTAGTAATAGTAATAGATGGATCCATGGTAGAGGTGCACTAAACACTATAACAAAAGTAAAATTAGCAAAAACCATTTGCAAATTCTATAGTCCATATGGCTTAGTTGCAAATATATCATTAAACATATATACTAGTTAATGTAGGATTCTTTGCACTAGCCAAACTAACTCATTTGCAAAATCTCAATTATCAACATGAACATCATGATTATATTGTTCATTGTTCTCATTGTGCATCATGTACTTCATTCTCATTGATTTGACTTGTGCTAGGGTTTAGGTGGGCACTCATAGACACCATAAGAGATATGGAAATAGAGCTCAAATGCCTACTTTTATATTGAACAATAACAAATGTCTATGTATAACATCTCCAAAAATGAAGCCTTAATGTGGTAGCCAAGAGTGGATAGGGTGGACAAAAAAGATATCACAATAAAGCACATAAATTCTCATAGAAAAAGATATGAATGAAGTGCAAGGTTGTAAATGAAGATAAATCTGAAAATAAGATGTAAAGCATAATCTACTTAACTAAATATAGTGTTAGTTGAAAGTGGTAAATTGGATAATGTGTTGAAAGTGGTAAATTGGATAATGTGCTTTTGGGAATTAAATGAGATGTTATAAACTTAGCTCAATAACCGAAAAATGAAAACCAAATGGCTGAGATTCTAAAATTTATTTGATGTCAAACTTGAAAATAATGCCTTTGTCAATTAAATCCCTACAAGTTTGTGCTAAATAATGATGACCAAATACATGAGATTCAAAAATTTGTTTGGTGTCAAACCTAAAAACAATGGCACTCTCTCAATTGAGTGCCTTCAAGTTTGTACTAAATCTCTACTATATGCTTGAGCTCTAGAGGGCAAGTTTGAGGGTTTGAGACAAATTTGCAACCACAAATATATACTTGAGCTCTAGATTCATCCTAATATTCATTAGTACTCTACTCATACTTCAACTTGTATGGACCCTTCCAATCTACTCTCCCTAAATGTTTTGGTACTTCACAATATTTAAAAGTATTGTAAGGGTTGTCAATAGTCATAGGAAGGCAAGTTTTCAAAATCAACCTGCAAAAATTGAACAAAATGCACACGTTAGGAAAGCATGTAAATATGCAAACTGAAATGTTTCAATAGTGATTTACTTCAATGCTCTAGAATGGTGTGATTTCAAATCCTTGAGTGGATTAGGACATGATTATAATGATTGAATGTTTGTGTGAATTAGGAGATGATTGAAATAAATGCATTAAATGTTTTTAAATACCAGCACATTGCATCAAAATGTGTCAAATGTGTGTTTAGTTGGCTCAAAGTGGAAGAGAGTGAAGGGAGCCAATTGGCCAAATGTGAATTTTAAATTTTGAATTGTAAGGGGGCAAGTTTTCAACTGTGAGGTTACTCCTCCAACTGCAAACTTGTTATCGAATGGAATAACAATCAAATCCATGTAGCCAAAAGGCTAAATGAAGGTAGGTGCATAAATAGGTGTAATTAATAAATTGTATAAGAGGGAGTGTAAATAGGGAGATGTATGTATAAATAGATGAAAAAGATAGAGAAATGAATCCAACTTCACACCAGATCATACCATTTGTCACTAAATACTTGTACCACAACATTACTTCAAAATAGACACAAAACTAAATAGAAAATGGCATGCAAACTCCGAAATTTTGTTAACACTGAATTTATTTGATCAACAAAAAATTTCTCAATCTTCCTCTTACTATCCTTAAGCTATAAAAGTTAAAATAATTTCAACAAAACTATTTGCACAGCTTCCAATGTGCAAAAAGATGTGCAAAACCATATCAACGTAACCTTCTTTCCCCTCTACATACTTCTTCCCTCAACCTCCTATTCTTTATTAACCAATTGGAATTGAAGAAACTCCAGAAAATAAGCTCATAACTATTTCTAATATTTTAACTGGTCAACATTAAAATTACAACAGAAGCAACTAAGCACTTCTGTTAGTGGTTGGGTAATGGGCGATTCTGATGCCTGTAAAATAATCTGAATCTCTATATCTGGTGCCTGTAAAATAATCTGAATCTCCCACCATTTCGTAATGCATGGAGCTGAAGAAATGAATAAACCCTTTTAGGAGGGAATTGCTTGGTATGACTTAATCCAAATGGAACTTCTTTGTCTGCTTTTGGAAGCGTCTACTTGAAAAAATGCGAAGAGAATAAAATCTCAATTCAACTAGGTTAAACTTCTAATAAAGAAGCACCAATTGCACCATGAAGTACAACCACAGTAAAAATAACCACATGTGAATCACTACAAACGACGAAGCATGAACAAAAATCCAAAGCATGCAACCCTAATTTGCAAAGACTCGGAAAAAAATAGTTCACCTCCTTTGACCATTTTTTTTCGGAATCATCAAAACCATATCCACCAGCAATCATATCTGACTTTCAGATTCATCTATGTAATAGACCGTGAACACTAGATATTTGTATGCATTCTAATATATACTTATCTTTCCCCGAACTTCAAAAAACGTCATATATGTTTAATAATGAACAACATAATGAATTTCAAGTAAATTTCTTCCCATAGAGAGGATACAGAAATCATAAAATGTAGCACACGTTAGTGTAAACTGAGTCATTTTTTAATATAACATATAGTTGAATACACAAAAGAATAAACTAAGGAAATTTTATAAATTGTTAATTCATGTGACTAAAAAACTAAATATTTATGAAAATCCATATATAATTATAATGTTTCCTATGGTACTCTTTGTTCTTGCTCTGACTAAGCATAGAACGTTAGGATCGTGATGAGCATTGTACATGCTACAATTAAACGCCACATATCTTTCTTAAAATTGCCTCGTGTGTTACTGCAGCTTGAGTTGAAAATCTTCCATTTACCAGGCAGGTAACTTGCAGCCAAATCATTCATGGTTGAGTTTAATGGGAAATCATGGAGAACACTTCTGATATTGCAAAACTGAAGTTCCTTTGGAAAGAGGGCAACAATTGAAAAAAAATCATCCACCACACATCCAAAGGATCCATCCCATATAAGTTGGATAAAATTTTTTGCAGAGAGGACAAATTAAATACGTAGTACATAGTTTTATGGTTAACAGCATATTGATAGGCACAATAAGAAGTCATAAACAGCGAATAAAGTGAGATGCACAACAAATTAAAATGAAATACAATAACTTCTATGGTTGCACGGCAAGTAAAAGCTTTTCATACACTTCCCGAGCAGATAAATCTTCCACCTGATTGAGACATCACGTGCTCCAACCATAACACAAGATAGGAAAGAGAAATAGAGATGATGTGTCAGATTTCGACTCAAGATGTAAGATGCAGAACATATAAAACAAGAACAGGCTAAGAAAACAAAATAAAACCATCAGATCTGAGAAACTATATACAGTAAGATTCAAGCAAGACAGCTGATGCCTTTCATTTCAAAACTTACCACCAGTAGCTTTGACTTGTTGTTCCATCCCCTTTGTAAGGTCATCTGCGTTAATCTCAAACCCAAAACCTGCACCATGTCACATTAACATCAAGCCAACAGTTGCAACTGATTTGCTCATAAAAAATTTCCAGATAAATATTAAATGAAAAAGAATTTGCCATACTTTGCCCATGTATTCTAACAGCTCATTATTAGCTTCCCCACGAGCTGCAGGTGCTGCTACTGTCACGCGAACATCATCCGCATTTACTCCTGTCAAATAAGCCATGACCAGATGAATAAGAGTTATTTTACAGTATTACATTCTAAGTTCCTTACCGTATCAGTTCTAGCAGCATAAATTGCTTGAACTTGAAGATGTAGATTACTTGAGATGTTGCCAGGTTTGGGTGGTACATAGGCACTAGCAGGTTCAGAATGTCACTTTCCAAATCCAGGTTTACCAGAAAATCAGATGTAAATACAAAAAAGATGAGACAACAAAAGGAACAGAAGAAATGCAAAAGGATTATGATATCATATACAAGAAGATAAATAAAACAATAAAATCAAGTACCTACCATGTGCATTTCTCAAATTTAGAAATTTTAGCCAATTCTTCAAGATTAAAATATATTGCAAGCCAAATCCAGATGTACATGGATCATAGTTCAAAAACCCAGCGAGTTACTCAACAACTCTTGCATACTCAAAAGTCATTAAGGCCCAGCAAAACTTACCGTAAATCTCGCTGATGAGTTTTAGACAAGTACTCACTGGCCTTGAATATCACTTTTCACGAATTACAAGACAAGATGTGCAGTTGTGTAAATCAATGGAACCTGAGATTACACGAGATGAAGGCTCTCCTTGCTTTGTATGGAGAGATCCAATTCCAAAAGAAGAGATCCCTGAGGTAAATGCAGTTGTGATGGATTCTCCTCTCGACTTAGGGACTGATGTAGCAGGCTCTTGTATTGGCCCACTGACCCATAGATACAAAGCTCATCCATTGAAAATAGTTTTTCCTAATACAGTTGATGAACTTCACTCAAAAATATTGCGTGGAACTAGGAGAAGCATCATGAGATGAAGATGGCATTTGTTAATTTTTGGCATTGTAACAACATACCATTCAATGTTAAATCCAGTGCAAATCCTCTGGCAATGCATTGATTGTAGCTAGAAAAGGGTTCAAGGCAGCTAGTCCATATGATTTGAGAGGGCCTCATTAGAAAAAGTTGTGAAAAACACAGAAGTCATAGTAGAAGATCAAAAGAAGATTTGGAGCAAAAAGGGTTGTACTCATTTGTCTAATGGGTGAACAGATGTCAAGAACCACATGTTAATTAACTTCCTAGTGGCTTCAAGCAGACAACTGATATTTTCAAAGTCAAATCGACACCTCTCATGAAGTGAAACATGCTGAGATTCTATGTAATGTGTTAGATGAGGTGTTCATAGAAGTGGGTGAATTCTGTTCAAGTTGTAACCGACAATGCAATAAAATACTTAGCAATATGAAGACTGCTTAAGGAGAGACCCACCATTTTTTAAAGCCCTTGTGCTGCCCATTGTATTAATCTTCTATTTGAATATTTAGGCAAACTTGGGTGGGTGAAAACCATGGTGGAAGAGGCAAGAAACATTGCTAAATACATCTACAGCCACCCCCAGGTGCTTAACCAGATGAGAGAGCACACCAGGAGAAAGAACCTTGCATGATTGGAAGCCATATGATTTCCAACCAACTTCATCACAATACAAAGCATTTCAGTTTCACTAATGACTCTTATGTAGATGTTTGTGAGCACTACGTGGGTGGTTTCTCCTTACTCAAAGAAGGTCTAAGAGGAAAGGGTTGTGAAAACCATTTTTTATACTGTGTTTACCAAGAGCACAAAAAAATCCTCTAAGTAGCATTTAACTTAATATTTAATAGCTTACAAAGTAATCAACTCCTTTATGTTTCTCATTTATTTTTCATTTATTCATTCAAATTTTATTTTTTATTTTTAATTTAAGTATTTTGTTCAGGTGGTAGAACCTTTGGTTAGAGTTCTACATTTGGTGAATGGACGAAAAAACCCAATGGGTTATCTATATGAGGCCATGGACAAGGCCAAGGAAGCCATCCATTACTATAGGTTCAACAAAACAAAGCATATACCTGTTTGGTACATAATTGACAAGAGGTAGGACAAACAACTTCAACACGTGCATGCAACAGCCTATCAATTGAATTTGAAGTTTTACTTCTCCAATTCCTTTGAAGTCAATGAGGTTATAAATGGCCTCAACACATGCATAGAGATAATGACACCCACCAAAGCCCTTAGAGCCACAATTTTGGATGAGTTGCAGATTTAAAGGGGAGGTTGTTTTCTTCAGCTCCATGCATTCAAAGAAAAATGACTCAACAACAAAGTGAAAAAGCAAATAAGTTAACTAAGTTTAATAAACACAAGTGTAAATTATAAATGTTGTCCTTGCACATTTGTAGTGGAAGATTATGGTGCAAAAAATCCAAAGCTTTGAAGCCTTGCCATTTGCATCTAATGCCAACACTGTCTTCAGGTTGTGAGTGCAATTGGACCACATTTGAGGCCATTCACATGAAAAAGTACAACAGATTGACCTAAAAGTGTGTAAAATTGGATAATCTCATTTATTTGTAGTACATGGACAACCATTGCCTTCATTTCAAAAAGTTGGAGGAAAAGATGACTCACAAAGCAATTGACTTGGATGGCATCAATCCATATTCAGATTGGACTTCTGAGAATGTGTGGCTCGTGCTTTCTGTAAAAGAGATTGCTGATTTTGAGAGGGAAATAGCAAAATGGGTGGTGGATGTAGAAGCACAGGCACTAACAGAGGCAGAAGCATCAAGAGGGGCTTCATGGGATAATCATGATATGCTTGATAATGATATTGTTCCTCCAGCGGAATCTTTACCATCCAATTAAAGAGCACTTACACAAACACTAAGAATCTTTGATTGAAGGAGAAATGTGAGCAATATTTATACAAAGTTGTAATTTATAATCATATGACACTATGATGTGTGTTGTTCCCCTTTTATGGTCTGTAAATTAAGGAAAAACCTAGCTTTTAGTTCTCTAAATTCAGTATTTTGCATGTTCAAGTTCACAAATTTTGTACTTTTTAATACACCAAGGTTTTGCCAAGTCCCAAGGACAAGTCAAAATTTAGGCTTGCCAAGTCCAGGTTTTTGAACTATGTAACTTTCTTCTCACATGTTTATGCTGTTGCTCAGTTTTTTTATGGTAAAAGCAACCAAGTCAAACTAACCCTGAATTAGGCATAAACACTAGGATGTGTCCTAGGAACTTACTCTTTTGAACAAGTGTAAAATATCATATTATATAAAAGGAGTGGATTACATTTATTAGTTTCCGGAAGATTACTTTTCTGACTGATAAAAGACAGTACCATTCCTACTAATATTTTCCAACATTGTAATGTCCCATGTGTGAAGGGCTAAACCCCAGCAGATGTAACCCGTCGTGCTGGCAGGTGTGTACCTGATAACCAGTAGGTGGGGATCCATGGCCACGTGTCCACTGTTCTCGTGGCTTCTATGCCTTCACCTCCGAGGCTGGTATGTCGACCAATTCGTAGATATAGTGACCATACTATGGACATACACAGTAAACTGCAACCTATCATTCTTAATATTTACATCAACATACATATTCACTGATTCAAAAGTCCTGGTTTCACAAAATACATGTCATGTTTTGAGCAAACAGTGTATACACTAAGAACTTATGAAGTGCTGAATACTATTAAAAGTATGTGATCCTCCATGAGAAGGATGGACAGGGGTTCTTTCTGAATACTATTAGAAGTAAGTGATCCTCCATGAGAAGGATGGACAGGGTTTCTTTCTTCATTATAGGTCCTGGACTTCCAATTTACTTCAATTGCTGCAACCATGAGGAATTCTGCATGGCACTTCTCACTTTATGAAACCTCAAAACATGCCTGGTCCTTACTAGAAAGCTTAATATAAATGGGAAAATGATGAAAACCAGTTAATGAAACTAAAGAGTACAACTTTGCTCAAGACAATTGCAACATTGAGTATGCTCCAGGCCAATTCTAATGTTCATTATCAAAAAAATGTAGGACACACGTTAAGTATGAAAACAAGTGGAATCAATGCACTACATACAGAATGTTGCACCAATTAGCAATTAGTGTAGCAAACAAAATTAGAAATTGATATGTTAAATTTACAATATTGGCATATAATGCCAAAGAAATGAATACAAGTTGTTTGTGATATCCATACAGTTACCTATGTATATTAACATCCACCCGATTCGAAACAATTTTCTATTCTGAAATATAGAGAGTATTTTTGTATTGCTTTTGCAAGAGTTCTACCAAAAAATTAGTAACATTCATTATTTACACCTTAATCATGTGACTAATGAGAAATTTTATTAAATAGGGGCAGGCAAACAAGTATTGAAGGAACAACAAACTGGCTCACTCAGATTGAAGAAATGTTACCTCCAAGAATATAAGTATGGGCAACATGTATATTAGATGATGTACAAGCATAGATGCCAACAGGAATGGTTTTATCACTAAGTTGCATGGCAACACATTATTAGCCCTCAACCCTTCTCCCTATTCCAAACCACCTGTCCCCATTCCTGTGCTATTTTCCTATTCAAATATTGTTTCTAAGATTTTGGGAGTACTTCCAAGTTCCAAGCATCACATTTTCTAAGATGGAATAAAACCATGCTGCCAGAAAGTGCAATGATAGTGAACCCAGTTGGTGAACTCATGGCAAGCCCACTGGAAGAGTTACCTCCAATGCAGAGACCAACGGGGCTTTAAAAAATGGATACATCTCTACAGAAACTAATGCAGCTTATAGATTTGGATCTCCCAACAAAAGGACTAAGAATGTCTCACAGCTCATTTTCAGTAATGCCACAGATGCTAATGGGCATCCAATATGGTGAAACCTCTGCATCTGGTAAGTTTTCAGCTTGAAATCAGCATCTTAAGAACATATGTAATCTGTCTATCCTCTTACTTCCATTAAAAAGTGACGAGTGCTACATGACTCCTCTGCTTATTGAGAAACCTTCTTCCTTGGATCCAGCTCTTATTCAAATGGTGTCATGAAACCTCTAACCACCCATTTTATAAACTTTGTAGCTTTTCACTCCTCTTGTAACTTGCAGATGTTCTTACATGATTACAACTACCCTCACTTTCATCTATGCTCCCATTTCTAATTGAATTTTCAGGACTTCAGTTCATATCTATGTTCACAGCATTTCAGGGACGGGAGGGAGGAACAGCAGAGGACATGCTTCAGGGATGGGATGGAGGGACAGTACAGGATGTGTTTAGGGGATAGCAATCCGAGGGCCATTTTTTGGGGACAGCAGGGGAATGGCAATATATATGAATTTTTCCATCTATATATAGACAGACAGACAGACAGACAGACTCAAATTTCTACAAGTTAATGGACAGCACTAGCAGTAAATATTAACAACAGTGAAATTGCAAATTTGTGCCTGACAGCAGGATAACAGCAGTAGCATTTAATCATGACAGCAGTATAAGAGTAGTATTCCAGCAGTATAACAACAATTTAATCATTACAACAGTACAACAACAGTACTTGATTATTCAGATTTTAAAGTTTAAAGTTTAGAAAATAAAATAAAATTTAAAACTCAAAGTCTCAAACTTCAAAATACAACTGTGTCTCACCTGGGCTATCAATATCAAAAGAATTAGATCTATTTGTGTCACTCTTTGGCTGAAGTTGTGGTTCATCCAATGAAATCGCAACCAATCCCAATTGCACCTACTTCTCATCAATCTGCCTAACATTTTCAAGATCAACATCCCAATGTGCTGCTAGAATCCAGTGTTCCACGGGGACGTGTCCCACCCAAAAAAGCCTATGTTTCCTAGATGGGGACGTCTCGGAGACTTGGGGACTTGGGGGGGATGTCCCCCCACTAGCCCACCATCCACCACCACCATCCACCACCAATGTCACTGTCTCCAAGACGCCGCTAGGTCTTCAAGGATGTTGGGTGTCCTCAAGACATCTAGAGGACTCCTAGTTGTCTCCAAGATGTATAATTCTTATACTTATACATCTTTTTATAACTATTTTTTCAAGTACTATATGTATTTCAGCACCTTGCCACCCCCCCACCGCCATCCCCTCACTGTCCCCCTGCTGCCCCCAAACTTAGACCCCCCATCCCTGCATCCTCGAAATGTATCCTCTGTCGTCCACCTGTCCCCGTCCCTGAAACCCTGTGGAACACTGCTAGAATCTATCCAATACTTGGTAGTTTGTTGATCCTACAGTCCCAAGGCACTATGAAATACAACTAGCTTTTCTACTCATTTAGAGGGAAGCATGTTCCTCTTGATTGAATGGATGAAGCCATAGATGGACCAATTCCTCTCTACAACAGAGGAACTGGCAATTTGTGAGAGTAAACAAATAACAAGTTGTTTCAACTCTAGTGTGTCCTTCCCATGAAATTTCCACCATCCAATGAGGCTTTTTTATGCACTAGTGGCTCTATCCATCCTAGCCTTTGGTTTTTTGTGCAAATGTAGGACCCTGAAGATAAAAACATTGAAGCCACTGCTCTTGAAGTATGGTTGCCTCCTCAGTACTATACATCTTATGAAGGCTCCATTACCTCATCATCTTCAAAAAGAAGAATTCAACCAAGTCTAGGTGTGTACCACTTGGATTAAGATCATAAACAGCCATTTGAAGAGGGGCATTCATTGTGATCCACCTCTTTGTAACAATAGGCCTAATATGCTCCTCATAGAATTGCAATCCAAGATCCTTGTCACAAATTGCTTGCCTCATTCAATCAACAATGCTATCAGAAGTCACATAAATCTCTCTAGAGCTAGGAAACTTTGTATCGCATACCTGATTACCATCACAATAGATGATAGGATAGAACAAATATATCTACAAGCAACATTTAAAAATTATAAAACATTAACACTATTAATAATTTTAATTAAAATTTTATAATAAAAACAAAATAGAAACATAATTAATTAAATAAAGATTTCTTACCTAATATTAGAGCACCAATTGTCATTAAACCCCCTTTTCTCTCACCTTCTTCCCTTCTATATTTTATTGAGCCCACTTTTTTCACTCTCCACAAAACACCATGGATCGTAGAGCCTCTTGCACCTCCAACATCCTCTCCAACAAAATAAAATAGCTAGCATACTAGTCTCAACTGGTTTGAGGAATTCTTTCTTTGAATAAGATTGGAATAATGCAAGGGAAGTGTGATGGTTACATACAAACAATTGTATGTCTCTAGCTTCAGCCACTACTATCTTCACCTAATCTATTTTGCCAATGTATTTCAAAGCATGTAAGCGCTCTCAACCATCAAATTAGCTAACTTACAAACACTAGATGAATTTGTCACAACTTGCACAACACTAGAAGACCCAACCTCCTCTATGGCCTCCTTCAAAAGGGAAAACTAGTAATCAACATCCTACATTTTCCAAAGCCAAGAAAGTATGAACCAATAGGGCATGAAACAATAATATTAACAAGTGGCCGATGTCGAATATCATTCCACCCATCCATGACAATGGAATAACTAGTCTTCATCTATGTTTGTCTCATCTCCTTCATAAATATGTTCACCTTTGAATATTGTTTGTCAAAGAGGGAGGTATGCAATCTATGTTCTCTAGGGGGAACATAATAGGGTTGAACTGCCACTGCATCTCTCAACATATCTTTGAAATAAGGAGACTTGCCAAATGAAATGGGATGGCATGGGTATAAAAAATTTGACCACTGAATCATCGGCTCATTCACATTTTTGCAAATTCATTAACCCTACCACTATATTTTTCTCACCTGTAATAGAAGTGGCCTTCTTCTTCCCTATATCAGAACTCTCTCCAACTAATACATTGGAATAATCATCAATAGATTGCAATATTTTGGATGAACATTTCTTACTCTTCATAGTACTAGTATTCTTTTCCTCATTCTCCCCAACCAATTTTACCATTCAACCTATTGTTTCAATGTTATATCTTTACAAACTCTAACCCCATGTTCACTCATGCAATAAATGGTGTGTAACCCTACTATAGCTCCCATGATAATTAGTGTTGCAAACACGACACAACCAATGCTTGCTGCCCCTATATTATTACCCATATTAATGTTTAAATTGGTGACAGATTAAAGAAAAGGTTTTTGGGGGTTGAAAAGGGCCTTTGGCAAATTTTTGAAGAGAGGACCTGTGTTTGGATTTTCAAAATGAGAAGAATGATCTATTTTGTTTACTTCAACTTCTTCACTGCCCATCTCATTCTCATTCACACTATCATCACTACTACTAGTGCTCATTTTTTAGTGTTTTGGTGTGACAACAAATTGAAACCAAAACATTTTAAAACTAATCACAAACCCTCTCTAACGAGCTAACAAAATTAAAAGAAAAAAGAAAAACAATCAAAATGGCATACCTTGATGCAATGATTGCAAATGAACCAATTTATGTCTTTGAATTTTTTAGTTCTAAGTTTCTAACTTCTTTGTAATGTTGTGTTATTTGGTGAGAGGTCCCCATTACCCAGAACCCCATCCCTTTAGCTATTTTAATATTTTATTGATCAATGATATTTCTAGTGACAATGGCATGTAATCTCCAACACACAATCAATGGCAAAAAGTTATAAAACAAAATGAATGTTTTCAATATTAAAGTAATGTTTTATTTATGATGGTCAATTAGCTTTTAGGATAGACTTTAGGAATCTTCTTTAATAAAGTCATCTGGTTATTGATTTTTGCTTTATTTATCCTCTGAGTTGTTAGTCTAATCCTCTTTGGATAACGTGTTCATAATCTTATATAAGGATGGTTTTGCTCCTTATTTTATAACCGCCAATTGGTGATTTTATGCAATCTTGGTAATCTTTCTACATTTTGTTCTTGTAATATTGAAGATATCAGTTGTTCTTTTGTATATTTGGGCATGGGAGGGTTTGTTGGACCCCCCACACCCCTTTTAATACCCAATAAAGAATCGCCAAATGTCTTCTTTCTTTTTTTCAAGTGTTAAAATGAATTTACTTTCCACAAGCGATGTTTAGCCATCGCCTTGGGGACGTCCAGATGTCCCCTAGGCATTTCTTGCCATCCCCAATTATAGGGACATGTTTTCTAAACATTTCCAAAATTTCATAGTTGGGCGAGAGGAGGGGGGAGGGGGGCAGCAAGAACAGGGGTTTGAGGGGTGTGGATGCGCCCTTGTGTAACACAAGTACATATATTTCCATTTCCCTTCTTTCCCATGTAATCTTGCTCTTTCAAATACTCTCACAAATATTGCATTACTATTGTGCTCTTTTTAGCCACAAATTCCACTCAAATTGCTTTCACAATGGCTGTTCTCCAAGCAAAGGTTGTCTATAACTATTCCACCTTCCTCCACTACTAGCAATATGCTTAATCCTGACTCATGCCCTGCTTATAAAGGTAGTCTTTGTCCAAACTAAAATGCCCAGTTTTGCTGGCAACCTATTAAGGAAAGGATCAGATCCAAGAACATATAGAATTGTCCATTTCGCGTGGGTTTCTCCATGGCTGCTTCACATTAATGAAGTGCTAACAAAAGTCAACAAAATGTAGTACCTGCTGATACCTATATTACCCTACAACATAATACAAGCTTGGGAAAAACCATGCCAGTTCCTAATTTTCTACTCTGGTAACCAACTGCAAAGATTCTCACATGTTTCTTTAAGTCACAAGATGTACATAATACAATTAAGAGAAACAAAGGATGTCTATCATCCCTTACTCTTTTTGACCCATAGATTGCTGAGTTCAAGCATCATATATGAAAGGTTATTTCTATAAATGATAGGCATCAATAATTTCAACTAGAAATTGCAGAAACATAAACTGGCCTAAGGTACATTTTGCAGACAGATATGCAAGTTGGGGACAGGGAAACATATCCCTATTGCAAGATACATCATGGATCGGCCCTTGACATCTAGTGAGGTCTCAATAGACTCCTCATTCTATAAAAAGAAAAAAGAAAAGAAAAAATATCACTGCAATACCATAAGCCGTAAAATCTCGAAACATCACAACCAAACCATTTCACTCATTCAAATTTGGGCAGCAACTAGTGTAACATGGAAAACATGTAGAAAATTGAAGGAAGAGGAGAGCAAGATTAAAAATTTAAAATAGATTTGCAAGGATGATTATTGCATAGCAAAGGGCAGCTGAGAGGAACCTCACTTTCATTAATGACTATATTAATAAAATTTCATCTAGTTTGTTCTTTTTTAAATCTATGTGTGTATCCTTGTACGTGTCAGATGTGCACAGTAACCATGCATCCATGTACGCCTTCTGAAAATTGAGACTATAATTGGACACTCTAGTGAACTTCTATAACTCCAAATAAGTGGAAAGTCATCTTTGTGATATAAAGGATCATTATATTAAAGTTTGATATCAATAACAATCAATTGATGGAAAAAACTTAACTTACACATCGAAAGATCAACCAGAAGCTATGTCATAGAGTTCTTAGAATTTAATAATAAAAATTTGAAATTCAAAGAACTTAATAAAAGGGAAAAAATCATCCACACAATTTGCCTTCCCTCAAACAATTTGCTGCTGCATTTTGCTGATGTTTTCTATGTGCATACGAAGTTGCTATCAAAGTTAAAAGGTAAGGTATAGTTGTGTTTGTTTGTGTTATTGTGTCACTGCTGTGCTCTGCCACCGTGCCATTTGCTATCATCACTGCTCATCAGTATATTTTCCATATGGATTCTTTTGATTTAGATCTTTTTTTAACTTTTAATTAAAATTTATTAATGGTTACTTTTTATCAGATTTTATTCTTATATGATACAAAAATCTTTACAAAGTTATCTACCAGAAGCTCTCTCCTATTACTCTAATGGACTGTGGAAATATCATGTCTTTAGTTTAATTCAGTTTGATAATTTGTAATTTTTTTGGTTTTAATTTATTATTCATAGTTTTACATTTATATATTTATAAAATTTTCTTTTATTATTTATATTTAGAAATTTTATGAAGTTTTTGGATTTTTTTGTTGTTTTTAATTAAATTTTATTTTTCAATAGGTTTCAAAAATTATTAGGCTTCAGATTTCTTAATTTAATTTTGATGTTTTGATAATATTTTATGATTAATTTAAAATTTATTAACAAAATTGTTATTAGGTTTTATCATTTTAGATTTTTTAACTAACTTTTATTTTAATTCAATGATTATAATTTTATATTATTAGATTTAATATATTGACATTACTGTTCATTTATTTTTTATTTTGAAAAAATAATAAAAACCTGTAGATTTCTATACTTTGAATTTTAATCACAAATTATTTTTCAATTTTTATCTATTGAACTTGTTCAAAAAATTTCCAAACACAAACCTTGTGACTCAGACCAGAAGATACAATTATATAAAGACTGTACATATTAAAATAGTGTTTGTTTAATACAATCATCTGACTTGCAATTTTTTATGGATGCAAATCAAGAAACCTCAATCAGATAAGTATTATTGATGTGCAATAAGGTTCTGAAAGTGATCAACAACAATGCTAAATATGCCATGTCCTATACCTTAAGAGAGTGGTTAAGACAACTCCAATTTAAAGAAGCTACTTATACTCTCAAAGTATGGTTGAAATCAGAACCTCTAAGATTGACTTCAGAGAGCAATTTGAAACAATCTAGCTTTCATATTGCATGGAAAGTGTACCCTTCTTATATTTAGCACAAACATATCATGTTAAGCATCATGACCTTGATTTGCTATGTTAATCAAGTTCTTTGTGTCACAAAATGTCTCCAATTTCCTGGAAAGTGGATGATACAAAGTAGTACAATCATGAAAAAGTGGTAATGAAGTCACCACTCCAAAAGAAGTCATCAGTTTTATTCATGAAAACCTCCAAGGTTGATCTACCTTAGCACTGCATACCACAAGTTACTTGAGAGAGGGTGTAACTACACTTTAACACCAATGGTACTACAAACAACCTAGAGAGTGGGCAGGCGCTAAATCTTAAAGCCTTGAACCAATGTTCAAATGTTGTTATCTACTTCAACATGGAAAACATTGTTTGATTGTACCTATGGATTAAAAAGCTAAGCAGCAAACTAGTTTTATGAAAATCCACATGTAGCAAGAAATCATATTGATTCTTGGGGATGCGTGAAGAATTGCCATATAAACAAGCAAAAAATGTATAACAAGTGATCGAAGTGAAATAAGAAAATGCAACTAGGGTCAAACTTGTAATATAAAACAAAAATCCACCAAGAGGATGAGACCTAAGCAAATGCATGTCCAGTGATGCCAAAATGAAATTATGACCAAACAAAAATGACCAAACTGCAAGATAAAATTCTTGAATGCATGTTGTACCTGTTAAAAAAAAATGTTTATGGTAGCTTAAACACACAAATCTATCAATGCCTTACAAGATTTGGTAAAAATTTTGTGATTCCTCATTAACTACTCACACTGTTGTCCCTGATTTTTGACATGCAAAAATCAGAGATAACCCATCAAAATTTTGACATTTTTAGGCCTCAAGGCACGTATTACGAGGTTAAGAGATTGGGCATTTAAAGTTTTGGGTCTATAGTCCTTTTGGCTAACATTTTCATTCACTCTCATCCGTTTTTGTGAAATTCTAAGTCATTTTTGGTGTGTTTTTGGTCAATTTCGGGTTTTGAAGACCTTACTACAAGTGTGGGGGTTTCAAGTTCTAAAATGCCAGTGATACATTCACTTGCAATCAAGTCCCCAAGACCCAATTTCACTTTATGAGTTTTTGAAGTCACTTTTGTGTTTTTAAATTGATCACTTGTAATGGGGGTCTCAAGACCCAATTTGCAAGTGAAGGCCTTTTAAGTCACTTTTTAAAGTTTCATGTCACTTGTAATGGGGGTCTTGAAGCCCGACTTGCAAGTGAAAGTGCTTTTAGTTAGTTTATAAACTTGTAACTTGTAATGGGGGTCTTAAAGCCCGACTTGCAAGTGAGAGGTTTTTAAATTACTTTTTTTATAACTTGTAACTTGTAATGGGGGTCTTAAAGCCTGATTTGCAAGTGAAAAGTTTTCAAGTTACTTGTAACTTGTAATGGGGGTCTTAAAGCCTGATTTGCAAGTGAAAAGTTTTTAAGTTACTTGTAACTTGTAATGGGGGTCTTAAAGCCCGACTTGCAAGTGAGAGGTTTTTAAATTACTTTTTTTTATAACTTGTAACTTGTAATGGGGGTCTTGAGACCTGACTTACAAGTTGAAAAGTAAAAGTTTACTTGTAATAATGTTTTTCCACATTGCAAGTAAGTCACCTTTCATTTGCACTTGTAGTCAGCCTTCTAAAACCCCAAATTGGTCCAAAATGCACTCAAAAACACTTGAAAATGAGTATCTAGGATCCAATCACATGTGCAAAACTTGTATTTTCCCATACACATATGAAGTTGCATGTTCATTCTCCATAATTGCAAGTCAATGTTCTTGTTTTTCCACACATGTAATGCAATCTCCAAAACCCGAAATTCACTTGTAAGCCCATTTTTGCATCAATTTATCCCTTCCCTTGTCAGTCTTGTTTGCACACATGATCTATCAAACCAACAAATCAAGGCATGGGCATTCTTTTATAACAATTTCATCTTGAATAAGGTGTTATCGGTTCTTCATCAGTGAATAAAAGAAGAAGAGATACAACAGTAATTCATGGGGCAGCCCGCAGGTCAATAATCCTCATGAAGTCATCTAGGGACAAAGTGAATCAAGCATGGAAAAAGAACGCAACGAAGAGGAGAATTTCCTTCCTAAAGAAAAGGTACTAATCCGAGCCTATGATAAGGTTGAAGTTCGCCAAGGACACAAAGATCATTAAGAATGCAAATTGTCTTCACCAATCCTGAAGTAGCATGAAGATCATCGCAGACGAAGGATGATGTAGTTAAAGTCATGTCTTGGACACTTAGAATAATTTCAATTGTGTATTTGTAATTTTGTTTTGACAAATTACATGTAAAGTCAGAAATTGTAATGTCAAGTGGCCATGCTACTCGCATTATTGAAGATTGTAATTACATGTAATCAAATTACAAGTTGAAATTAACTACGACTTGTAATGTTGAATAAGTCAACTACAATTAGTTAGTGGTTGAGAGAATTTCTCAAGTTAGTTGAGATCCTCCCACCTTTTTCTCAAGACTTCTCTCCTATAAATACTTGAGGGGGTCTATTGTAATTTTCATCTTTGGCAATAGAGAGAACTCTGTAGAAATTTACAGCAAAGAGACTTTGTGCTTTGTGTATGTAAACTTAATTTCCAAGCAATACAAAGAAAGCATATGAGATTTCAGACTTTGTGTTGAGTCTTGTTGCATGTTGTTACTATGTTCTTATGTCATAGTAGTGCATTATTCTAAGTTTTTTTCTTGTGATATTGTGGAGCTGTTGTGAAAAGATTTTGATCTGATTTCTTGTAGACTTTGTGCTACAAGTTTGAAAGATTAAATTAGTTTGATTTATGATTAGGAATTGGAAAGAGTTACAAGTCTTTGTGCTTATAAGGATTTCCATATAAAGTGATTCATAAGTGCACCGTATGTATAGACTTTGAGCTGATATATATTGTACTTTGTTCTTAGATTATCATTCTAAAAGGATAGATAGGATTTCAAATACTCAAGACTTTGTGCTTGGAGATCGTTTTCCCGTCCCGGAGGAGGTGACAGAAGTCTGTGTGCTTTCAAAAAACTTCATTTCCTCTCTCTCATTTACATTTCAAGCTGCTGTAATAAATTTCTTAAAGGTTATTGTCACTTTTTTGAGAGGAGAAAAGAATATAATCTTTCCTAAAGAAAGAGGAAAGGTTGCTATCCTACCCACATTAGTCTAAATTAGTTAGTAGAAAAGGGGGAGCATTCCCTAAATTAGGAGAGTATCATACTCGCACACTGTGGCTGAAACCACAATTTTGTATATTCTCCAGGTATACAAAATTTTCAACCAACACACACTAAAAACATTTTTTCATGTTAGTACTGCACATGTGTAGCATCTATAGTTTGAACTCATAAACAACAAACATTCTTCATGGAGCTTTTCCATATCTAGTGTATCATCAACTGCCAAATGGAGATCATGAGATGTCCCTGACCTCTGATGTAAGAATTTTTTTGTTTTGTTTTGCAGTTGCCTTGGTTGGATAGTTACCGTTTGATGATTTCGGTATTTTTCAATGAATGCAATTAGTGGCAAACATCAAGTTAAGCATTAAAGTAATAACAGATCCAAGTACATCAGAATTGCTGTTGTATTTCAGTCCAGAAATATATTTCAATAATCAGCAAAAGATACCACAGTATAAGACCACCTACATAGCCAACCTTCACCAAAAGACTTCACTAGACTCACAGTTCATGCACAGCAGTGAATTATAGGTGCTTACAGCAGACTGGAAGTAGTTTCTGAATGTGATTCTTTACCTTAACTAATGGACAGTGTTAATGCATCAATTTGACACTACCACCAGTTACAACAATGAATTCCCTAGGCAAGTCACATTGATTTTCACAATGGTATACTTGTAATTGTGAAGACACACACATTGATTCTGTAACATTTATGAAGAGCAACACTTCAGTTCAGATTTAACAACATCCTCACTAAACTCATATAATGCTACCCCACCAAGACTCAAAATTATCAAGAATCCATCAAAGCTCTTAACGAATGTTACAAGCAGCAAGAGGGGAGTTTATTTAATACCATGGACTCAAATAAGCTAAGTGAAATGAGGAGCAGAAATAATATTATGACTGTAGCAGCAGTTTAAGTGCAATTTTCTGAGTTTGTGGTATTCGTTATAACATAAAGCAAACCCAAGTTTTAATGGTTAAATAAGACTCTCCATTAAAGCATGGTAATGCCTTTTCAGACCCAGATTATACAGAATATTAAATAAGAAGCACTCAGACCTGGAAGATAGATGCCAATGAACTGCAACATGGAGAAGTCGCCCAGAAAATGTACCGATTTGATTGCAGCAACTGTATGGCGTTCCACTTCTTCAAAAAGAACCCACGTTCTAGGTTTTAATGGTCACGTTTGGCTTGGCTTCAGTCAGGCGTCCCTCCAGAAGACCACGTTTCACCTTCTAGTTGGTTCGTTTTGGCTCCTCAAGGCAAAACGACTCCTCTTTGACCAGATAATGGTGGCGCTTCAGACTGGAAGACACATTTCTCTCTTCTTCTCAATGATTCGTCTGGGTTTCTTGAAGCAAAATGACTTCTCTTGGCTTGCTAATAGTTACGCCTCAGGTAATGAGAGGCACGTCCTTCCTTATGCCCTGGTTTCTTCTGCCCACGACCTGGCATGAGTATAATATCTGAAACTTATGGCACGTCCTCAGAAAAAAACGAATATGGAGCCCTTAGATTCGACCATGAAGCAGCAAAACTCAGAAGGTAGATGATCACGAAATTTCAAGAATAAACTTGTTTCAACTTATCAACTCTTCAGCTGTGCCACGCTAGGAGTGATCTTCCACACTCGAAACAATGGCGATTAGGGTTCTCCAAGCCCAAAAACCAGGGAGCTCGAGTCTTCATGAGAAATATTGTTCATTTTCAAAAGTTGAATGGTGCGAATGTTTTTCTCTATTTCTCCTTTTGTATTTTCATTCACCAAAATAAAGTGACTATTATAATGTTCACTTTCAAAATATATCATTAAGTCACCTTTTAACATAATCCATAAGTGACTTTATAATATTTCATAATATTTCACCTAAGTCACTTTATCACTTGACAATTAATTATTTAATATGCCCCTTTTTAATAAATAATTTAAGACTTAGGCAAAATTAAATAATTAAGTCATTTCGTCGAAATCTTGGGGACATTACAGTCCTCCCTTCCCGAATATTGCTTGTCCTCAAGCAATCCACAACAACAAACCATATGTGCCTGTCCACCAACCGCCTGGATCCCAAATGATGCTGGAAAGAATTCTAACCAACAACCTCTGTATACAGTTGTAACTCCTGACATGGTCAAGTCCGGCCATTTTGTGAAACCAACTGCCCAACAAGTAAACGCTTGGATCCCAAATCTGCAATTCATCTATATATAAATTGTGCACAGGGATCTCTACCATCTGCTGAATAGTGAACTCTATCATTCCCAACCTGCGATGATGAACCTCACGCAAACATACAATCCATACACAAACTGGAAGTCCCTTAATCTCAACACCAACCGACTTCCGCTGCACCACTCTGATAACCCCACGAGTCCAATCAAATAGAGTCTCAAACTCCTGTTGCTGGAAACATCCAACTGGGGAAAAGAAAGTGAGAGTCCTATCAAACTTGGACTCACCATCTGACATCTGAAGCATGCCATACCAAAGTGAATCCGCACATCCCTTATTCAACCCATATCTTTGTGTCATCAATATCATCATCAAATCCTGTACATGTGAGCTGAACGGACACTGATGAGCACACCTCATAATGCAACCGAAGTGAAACTCTCCTGCTTGTGCGGATGGAATACCAGAGTAGTCATGCGTATCCCATCTAGTATTGCCGTCATCAGAAGAGGGCTCACAACTCACAACTAGAAGAGCTGGTTCTTCAGGATTAAGAAGGGTATCATCATGAATGTCAACACCCACCTGAGAAGAAGCTAGATCAAAACCAAAATTCAACGTGCAAGTCCTAGGAAAACCCACCTTCTTCTGATAAAACTGACCAGTGTGAATCCCCAGGGTACCGAAGTGGAGCCTGGTGCTCAAATCTCCCATATGTACATGGATCAACTCACTAGGCCACCAAATACCACTGTTGTAATTCATGTTTGTAACAAGAATGAAATCATAGGTGGCAACATACCCATACATACTGAGGAAATCCATCAGGTATTCAATGCCCATCAAGTAAACATGCCTCCACACACTCCCAAGAAACTGAATAGCTGATGTAGAACACGAAAAGTCAGAAAATGCAACATGAATCCAACTAGGGCAGTCACTAAACCAGGATGAATCTATGAATAGGAAGTCACCAGTCAACAAATAATTCATTTTCATTCCATGAGAAATAGGTGTCAAACTCAAGGGTGTAGCATAGATGTCATCAACAATCCATTCCACACTAAGTGGACTCCTGTAGATGTGGAAGATGCCCAACGTTGCTGCATAGAAGCACATGCCAACCCTCAATAAGCTGCTAATAAATATCGGAACACCATGCAACCTGTGAATCATGTCCCTAATAGAACAAAGGGTATCACTATTGTCTAAGGATGATACAAACTCTTCATCCATCTGTCCTCCAACACCAAAGTGGCAATCCCAACTTCTTCTATCTATTCCAACTGCTGTTGTCCTCAAGAACCAAACTGAAATCTTCGCGATCTGTAGTATGAAACAAACATCTATCACCAAGGTGAGAATTCTAACCCAATGAACTAGGGCTGAAAACTCCTTGCTGAAGTAAGTAGAACAGCCCTCTATCCTCGTGATGTGACTCAAAACCCAATGGTACAAACATGAAGTACTATTGTCTTCTATATGCTCCATGATGTTTGGAAAGTGAACAGTGATGTCAACTCTGAAGATTTGTTCGCCAAACCAATTATGAATCCACCTTTCACCCTTAGTAACTGTCCCTGGACTCCAAGTCCTATGATCACCATCAATCATACTCACACCCAATTCCTCTTGACTGATACAATAGCTGATGATAGTTTTGACAAATCTGAGAATTAAGTCTATAACCATCTCGGGATTGCCATGGCTGCCATAATTGGGTGATCCCTTATCAACACTCAACCTCCAAGAGTTAGGGTGACAATCCAATGCACACAAATTCGTGCAACCAGCTGTACCCTTCAACACCAAATTTGATAAATTTGTATACAACAGTATAGAACAGCCACAATTCATCCAAGAGTAATATAAGACCCTTTGCACCAAATCTGAAAATCCTCTTAGTTGCTGCAAGTTGATGAAATTATACCAACTTAGCAAACTAAGCATATGATACTCACGAACACTGAATACAAAGGAATGATGAACAGCAAGTGTAGGATTAAGAATCCTCAAGGTTTCAATTGATAGTCCTCTCAATGAAGTTTCGTTCAAAGTGTTCCAATATGGTAGCTTCATAAAGAAAGAATTATCAAATCCTTTCTGAAAAGACAATCTTTTTGTGTACCTTGGATCCATCCACACAATCACGTTCTTTTCTATGCTATCATGAGTGCCAACATGAATAAGCTCCTTATCACAATCACCCACTTGAGACTTATCTATCTCCTCGTGATTATCAAATTCATGCATAGACAATAGACTGCTGTTAATACTCATAAAATTCACATATTCCTCATCATCTTCAGTGATGTCTTCATAAGTTTCATGCATACTTACTTCCCATCCCGAACGCTCATCATTACTTGTTGATACCTGAAGTGTAGCTTGCTGGAAGCTGCCTTCAACACCAGTTATATCTGTTATCCTGTGGCTGCAACCTGCACCTATGTGTGGAGATTGATCCTCAACGAATTTGTGTGAGTTGTCAAAATGAATTAGAGCTGCCATATCCTTATCTTCCGTGACCATCGACTGATTCTTCCAATCACATGACTCCTTAAGCCTTTGATAAAGATTGGCCTCACACCATAAATTTTCAGACCTGTCTTCAAGAACGTGACTCTTAAATTTAGTCACCTCAATGACATTTCCCTTGCATGTTCTAGGTTCTGTGGTAAGGACAGCGTTGTGTTCGAAAGAGAGATCATCATACGCTTTCTCTCCACCATATTTTTTGATGAAATGCTTGGATCCCATGAACTTATGAGCTGATGGTTCGGATCTGCACAAGTAAACTCATTGTGTTTCCCATGAATGGCTGATTTAAAATCTTCATTAGCATACTTTTCATCTTGGATCTTTGAGAAGACAAATTGTTCTTCACTAGTCATGGGAATTTCCCACTCATACTCGGGGCTATCATCACTAGAATAGTGGAGATTCTCTTCCTTAGGTGCTGATCTGAAAATTACAGCAGCATCAACTTGTTCAACCTTTGTAGTTTCACCGTTTCCCATATCTTCATCAAGACAATCTACTTCAATGCTCCCAAGCTTGTTAGCAACGTCAACTTCTAGAAATCTATCAATCATTCTCAACCCATTCTCCAATGTAGTGGCATCTTCAAAGTCTTCATCGAACGAAGGACTTGCAAAGTCCAACACTCCATGTTCATTAATTTCATAAAAACAAAGCTCAGGTTTACTAATTTCTGCTGTAGTCTTTCCCAAATCAGCGAGCTCCTTTATGCATGTCTCTTGATTATTGACCTTGTCTTCATCATGCAGAGGTTCAGACTCATTTATTTCAGCTATCAAGACTTCATCTTCTTTATTTTTGCTTTTGTAGTTAGCCTCCCAAGAATCTTTACATAGGAAGCAAAGATTTCTTCTCCTGAGTTCAGTCCTCGTCCTTTCTATGTATTCAATAAGGCCCTTTTTGTCAGGATCCCCTTCCTTGATTATTTCCAAGAAAGCATCCCATGAAACTTGATGCTTAAAATCATCTGGAAGACCTTGGTACTCATCAATAATTTTGGTGGCCTCTCGATCGTACTTCCTTCGATCCAACTTCTCTTGACCCGTTCTTTCCAATTCATCTTGACTTTGTCTAAGAGACTCAATCAAGACATTTGACTCAATTTTTCTCCCCATGAGAGATGCCATGATCTCACCTGCACTAAACAATTTCTTTCAGCAGCCAATCACTGAACATACATGCAAGTGCTGATCACCCACAACTGAAAAATCTGTCAGGAATGAGAAGCAACCCAAGCAGGCTGGCAGGAACACCAGCTCTGATACCACTGAGATGTCCCTGACCTCTGATGTAAGAATTTTTTTGTTTTGTTTTGCAGTTGCCTTGGTTGGATGGTTACCGTTTGATGATTTCGGTATTTTTCAATGAATGCAATTAGTGGCAAACATCAAGTTAAGCATTAAAGTAATAACAGATCCAAGTACATCAGAATTGCTGTTGTATTTCAGTCCAGAAATATATTTCAATAATCAGCAAAAGATACCACAGTATAAGACCACCTACATAGCCAACCTTCACCAAAAGACTTCACTAGACTCACAGTTCATGCACAGCAGTGAATTATAGGTGCTTACAGCAGACTGGAAGTAGTTTCTGAATGTGATTCTTTACCTTAACTAATGGACAGTGTTAATGCATCAATTTGACACTACCACCAGTTACAACAATGAATTCCCTAGGCAAGTCACATTGATTTTCACAATGGTATACTTGTAATTGTGAAGACACACACATTGATTCTGTAACATTTATGAAGAGCAACACTTCAGTTCAGATTTAACAACATCCTCACTAAACTCATATAATGCTACCCCACCAAGACTCAAAATTATCAAGAATCCATCAAAGCTCTTAACGAATGTTACAAGCAGCAAGAGGGGAGTTTATTTAATACCATGGACTCAAATAAGCTAAGTGAAATGAGGAGCAGAAATAATATTATGACTGTAGCAGCAGTTTAAGTGCAATTTTCTGAGTTTGTGGTATTCGTTATAACATAAAGCAAACCCAAGTTTTAATGGTTAAATAAGACTCTCCATTAAAGCATGGTAATGCCTTTTCAGACCCAGATTATACAGAATATTAAATAAGAAGCACTCAGACCTGGAAGATAGATGCCAATGAACTGCAACATGGAGAAGTCGCCCAGAAAATGTACCGATTTGATTGCAGCAACTGTATGGCGTTCCACTTCTTCAAAAAGAACCCACGTTCTAGGTTTTAATGGTCACGTTTGGCTTGGCTTCAGTCAGGCGTCCCTCCAGAAGACCACGTTTCACCTTCTAGTTGGTTCGTTTTGGCTCCTCAAGGCAAAACGACTCCTCTTTGACCAGATAATGGTGGCGCTTCAGACTGGAAGACACATTTCTCTCTTCTTCTCAATGATTCGTCTGGGTTTCTTGAAGCAAAACGACTTCTCTTGGCTTGCTAATAGTTACGCCTCAGGTAATGAGAGGCACGTCCTTCCTTATGCCCTGGTTTCTTCTGCCCACGACCTGGCATGAGTATAATATCTGAAACTTATGGCACGTCCTCAGAAAAAAACGAATATGGAGCCCTTAGATTCGACCATGAAGCAGCAAAACTCAGAAGGTAGATGATCACGAAATTTCAAGAATAAACTTGTTTCAACTTATCAACTCTTCAGCTGTGCCACGCTAGGAGTGATCTTCCACACTCGAAACAATGGCGATTAGGGTTCTCCAAGCCCAAAAACCAGGGAGCTCGAGTCTTCATGAGAAATATTGTTCATTTTCAAAAGTTGAATGGTGCGAATGTTTTTCTCTATTTCTCCTTTTGTATTTTCATTCACCAAAATAAAGTGACTATTATAATGTTCACTTTCAAAATATATCATTAAGTCACCTTTTAACATAATCCATAAGTGACTTTATAATATTTCATAATATTTCACCTAAGTCACTTTATCACTTGACAATTAATTATTTAATATGCCCCTTTTTAATAAATAATTTAAGACTTAGGCAAAATTAAATAATTAAGTCATTTCGTCGAAATCTTGGGGACATTACAGATCAATAGACGGTAAGAAAGGAGTATCTAGAGCACCCTTAACCCTTGCTTGCCTTGCTAAGACATAATATAAGAATTAAAGACGTATATTATAGGAAAAATATGTAATAAACCAAAAATCATCTATTGTAGTATAAAGTATACAATATCTAGTGTATCATCTTTATGGTAGTAATATGCAGTACCTATTATCTTTTTAATGAAATTACAAATGCTATGTCATGATTAAGAATAACTTCGACCAAACATCAAAGAAATAAAGCTTTACTTGTAATTGCCGAGCGCTGGGCACGATCTTCAACTTCTATTGCCACTTGAACAAGTCCACCTTCTAATTGTGAGATGCAAGGTGGCACAGGGGCATCCTGCACCAAGTAAAACCATAGCCATAAGTGTGCATTTACGAGACATTCTTATAACTATCAATGAAAATATTAGCAATGTTAGAACAGAAAAACAATAACAGAAACTTTTAGAATATTACAGGCAATTCCATCAACTTGGTAAGAAAAAAACATCTGTCTAATCACAGATGAGTTTTACATTTTCATATCAATCATCCAGACTAATTCTTAAATAATGCAACATTGTGGTCGCCAATCTTCAAAAGAGAAAAGAAAACTAAGGAAAATGCCAAGGATGCCTAAGCTGGGTCATAATAAATAGCTGTTATAAAGAGTGGGGACCATATGCCAACTTACAGCAAATAGTTAATCAAAAGACTATTTGTCAGTTAGCTTTCAATCAACACTGGAGTTATCTTCTAACCAGCCTTGCCACAATAACCTCTCATAAAATTGGCTAATTCTTCTTCATCTTTTAACTTGGGTTTCTTTAATTGAATTGCACACTACTGTGGAAACAACTCATTGGCATTCAAGGTGTAAGGGTTTGGCCAAAGCCTTACCATCTGTATCCAAGATGGGATGGTTTAGCCGAAAGCTTGCCATCAGTTGCAGCTTCTAAAGACATGATATGATAGACATCCTATGAATAACTCTGATGCTGGTAGATGTTGGGAAGCTTGCCAGCAACATCAGTGCTAGATTTATTATGATCATTATTGATGACTATAGTAGGATATCATGGGTCTATTTCTTGAACACTAAAGATTGAGTTCAAACAAATTATGAATTTGTTAAATAGTTATTATGTTATGATCCTAATATGATATATTCCTAAGTATATATTGTATATTCCTAAGGATAAAACACTTGTGGCATGCTTAACCTTAACATAAATATTAGCTAAAACATTAATACCTCTTAATTAGGATGAAAGGGTATGTCCCTACATAGTTTAGCCTATAAATAAGAAAGAGAACTCTCTCCCATATCATCATATCATACAATATTGAATTCTTATATTATTGCCTGATTATTGGAGATCAACCCCTCAAAGTGGTCTGCTATATTTCTGATTTTTACAAATATTTCCAAAAAATATAATAACAAGTGGTATCAGAGTTACAACTTGGGCCAACATTTTTGTTTCCATCATAACTTCCAAAATCTGAAATGTGTCAAGAAACTATATTACCAAGCCTATAGAGAAAATTAATAAAGCAATAACTACAAGGAGAAAATTAATAAAACTGGGGAGAAATCCAACCTACTAGATGTATCTCCTAATATGATCTGCTACTAAAAAGATAGCAAAGAGCACAAAATTGATAGCCCTTGAATTCTCAAATAGAGAAACAAGGAAGCCATGATCCACATTACCTACAGAGTGACAAAACATGCAGTTGTTCACCCCTGGATTAATGTAGTTGTTGCAGTTATCGCCTGAGAAGGCTTTCTACAGATTATGACCAAGATTGCTTTCACTGGCAGACTGGAAAGACCATGCTGGTCCACTCGTGGTAGAAATAATGACAAAGGTGGTCGATCACATTTTGCAACCCCTTCTAAAAAATAGTGGTAGATGACTTGGTTGTTCCTCCTTCAAGCAACCTGCTCTATTGCCGCCTTATATGTCAACGCCAGTAGTTGATTATCAAAAATAAATCCTTTTGATTGGATCCTTAATGGAGAGGTTGTAATGACTGTATCTAGCTGGTTCAAAAGTGTTTGCAATGGAACTTGACCCAAACATTGATTCAAAACGGATCAAGAGAATTTTAGCGAATCAGCCATCCCTTATTTTCTGGAACTCTCAACTAGTAGGAGGATTATTGAAAAGAATAAAGCACCTCAATGAAAATGTGTGATATGGCAGCTTTGTTATATCTTTAAAGTTTAAACTACTCAACAACTCTATGCAATTACAATCAGTTTGTCAGAGTATTGAGGAAGTCATCACTTGAGGCATGCCTATCACTCCATATCAGATCAAATAGTATCATGGAAAAAAGACTCTACAATTTACAAGACATAACTTTATGCATGCAACATGGAACCGAACCTGATGAGAAACAACACAATTGCCACCTTTATTCACTTGCATAGTGACCTAGCACACCACAGATGAAGTACATTGTGCCCGCGAACTTCACAAGGTTAACACATTTGATTTTGCATCAACGCCTTCAATGTCAGGTAGTATGATTTTCACATGGTGTTGGAAGGGACAGGGGTACAAAGAGGGGGGCGCTTTTGCCTTCAAACTGACCCTTCCAGTCTATCACACTTTTCAGCCTCTGCTTATCCCTTCAAGATTGCCATAAAATGCTCCATTCTTTCTTGCAAATGAAATGGTCCAGTAGTTGTGTTCACTACGCACTAGAGATCCTGCTTCAAACATCGGATGAAAAGGATAAAAATGAAGAAGAGGATAAAGAAGAGGGAAACAATAAAGATATGAACAAGTGAGGCACAGAAGTAGGCTTTGATACCACAACAGAGATAATAGTGCAAAATCTATTGTGCAAAGAATGCAACGCACTCTCTATATTATTGGATCAAATATTTATACATCTAACGAGGGGTGAACCATGTATTTACGGTTTCAACAAATAACAAATGAAATCCTAAGTTTACTAATAAATAGTAACAAATCACAACAAACAATAACAAAATAGAACAAACTAACAATACGGGTAGATAATGATGGAATATGCCAACAGTTTGAACATAGCCTACGTGTATTTAACGAAGCAGAAATGTCGTTGGCCAACAAAGGGATCCACCTTCAAAATTATATTAATGCCCGCAAGTGACAAAAGTAGGTCAACTGGACTTGGTAAGTGTCTCACTTGGCAATGACCCAGAAACTACCTTTATAACAGCATGGCAGAGCCCAAACTTAAAAAATGCAAATTACTGAGATAGAACTCCTGCTTATGAAACTGCACTTCCAATGATATTATCAAGCAAAAATCAGATTGCAAATTTAATGTTTTGTTGTCATACTTGTCAACAAAGTTTGCAGAGAACTCAGAATTTTCAACAATAAAAATTTACAAGTTTCAAATAGAAGTAATCATGATTGCTGCATGCATTAATTGGTAATCCATAATTTAAGTTATCATGCATATGAACCTGAGGATTTGTTTCTGCTGCAACTGAACTAAGAGCACCATCTGCAACATAGATGTAAGGAGCAGCTTCCAAATCCTCCTCAGAACGATAGCATACAAATAGTCCACAACCAACACATGCCATACGAAATTGCTTTTCCATCATTCCTTCACCCCTACATGAGATAAATTCACAATTACAATCTTAAACAAGTCTTATATATTATACAATTATATTTTAAAAGTTCAAGAAATTGGAAAATACTAAATCAGAACAGAAAAAAACTTAAAAAAGACCATCCACATTCACAAATAGTTGCTCAATCATCTTTCAGCTCACTGGTATTGTTCTTAATTATTCATATGTCATTCAAATGCAAAATCAAACTAGATAAGATTACAATCATGATACCTACCCTCTCAGCCCTCTCCAAAAAACACAGATTTTAAGAAATAAATTGAGTCACAATACAGGCCTCTGGAAGCTCTTACATTTAGAAGCTACTTATCAGAATTTATCATGTCTTGTTTCTTGATTTTTTAGTCAGAAAAATAAAAAATGGTACAATAAAATACCTTAAAAGCTTTCAAATTGGAACTAGTAATGGCATTTTCAATTTGAAGAAACAAAATAATCAAAAACATGAAATTTTATCTGTGTTGAGAACTCGGGGAAAGACAGATACATTCATATAGAGCACATTTAAATGGGGAATAAGGTCTCTCCAGCCTTTTGTAACCAACCAACATGAAAAAGTGCAGAATGAGTTCACAAAACACATGCTGAGTGCCATGTCAGCTTATTGTGTGAAGTCCAAATAACAATACTTCAAATATCTGATAGTGATGGACTGATAATATAATCAATCATGCACAAGCACATAATAAAAAAAAAGCTTGCTTGAGGACAACATCAAGGCATCTGAGGCTGGCTATTGATTAGATCTTGCTATGCAATCCAAGGAATCAATCTATAACTGATCCTTACAATGATGCCTCCCCAACACTTCAAGTCTCTGTAGCAGCCAAACAGATAGCGAATTATAAGATAAATCAGTCAAGTCTACAGGCTATGCATCACGAGACAATTACAGTTTCAACTAAAAACTTAAATGACACACAACTTCAATGTAATAAATAAGATGCCAACATTTATATCACATTCTAAAAGCTAAAAAAATCATCAATTACCAAAACATAATTTGTTTTTCCCACCAACCATAGTTGGAAAACTCGCCAATTGCAAGTACTCGGCAAGCCCGGAAAACTTGGTTTGGCAAAAACTCGGCAACTTAAAAAATTGCTTAAATTTCATTAAAAATGTTTTTTTTTTTGTTTTTTGGCAAAATTCAATGATAAGATGCATCCAATGAGTCAATAAATGAGTACATAAAAGAAACAAGCTAAGTCTAGTTGTATTTGATTGATTTAAAAACAAACTGGGTACAAAATGGCATCCTCATGTGGAATGTGCTGAATTGCTGATGTTATTCTGAAACAAAATGAAAATAGCAAATTGTTTTTGTAAAAATGAAAATAAATACTACATTAATTTACATCTTCCTCTTTCCCATGTCTAGTGAAAACTAGGGGAGAGGTAGATCTAGACGATATTATAGATGAAGACTTGTAGGCAAACTTGGAAACTTGGACTTGGAGAGTACCTAGAAAATCAAATGAATTCAATGGAAGATTGAGGGAAATGCCCCCAATGGGGTCAAGGGGCAGCGCCCCTTGTGGGGGTTTGGGCGCAATGCCCTGTTGATGTGATTTTTGTGACTGCACCAACACAAAATAAAGTTTCCCAACGGATACTCTATCCTCTCTTGAACAAAGTATTCAGCATGCTAAGATTGCGAGTGAGTTCATGCTTTCAACTCCAAGGTTCCGATAATTCAATAGAATACCCTCAGTTGGCTCGATGTGTTTTGCTAGTATTTCAAGGGGGACTTACACAATTGTTCGGCAGCTGACAGCAGACAACAGGTTAAGGGTTTCACGTGGTTCAAATGATTTGGCAAGTGAGCACAAGTTTCCTAATTCTAACCAGGAATGAACTGAATTTAAATGAGTGTAGGGCCTAAGAAGTTTATGTTCTATCTAAAGACGAGACGTAGGATCAATCTCGACAAACTTCGACTAGACTCTGCTCCGCCTCACGTTGGACAACTTACACAAAGTCGGTGCAATCTTCAAGGGAGTGGCAAGAGGTTTTCAAGTCACAGTTCAACATAAAGACACCATCAAGACGATGCATGCCAAGACGTGAACCACAACCGAAGTTAAGTTTGTAAAGTTTTCCAATCGACCACACAAGGCAAACTTGCCATCAACAAGTTGCTAGTGGTATGGATAAAAATGAAGTTGCCTCGATTAACTCCACAAGTCCACAACTAACATCTACTTGCATGAAAATGAAAACTACTCTACTTTACGCTACTTGAAGTCGAAGGGATGAAGAAACCTGCTAGCTACTTATAACAAAGATGAATTCACCATTCAATGAAAGATCTTTTATTACAATAGTTTTTCGCAACAATCTCTTACAAAGTTTTCAAAGGAAAACTTTCCTTCTCCTTCAAACTACGCTATGCTAAAATATTACAACTAAAGTGTCTCTGCTCTACTCTCTAGTCTGATCTCTAAGCTCTACTGCTACCAAAGTACAAATGAGGGGGACTCCCCCTTTTATAGCTGGCCAAGCCCAACGGACGGCTCAGATTACAATTGGCTGGATGGCCCAGATTGTGCCACTTCATCCCTAAACAAGATTCACCCTAAAAACCGCCACCAAGAGGCATGGGGTAATAAATGAGGCATTAATGTCCATCATCCTTCTAGAAGATTCCAACCTTGAAACGCGTTCACACTGTTCTTGATCTTCTTCTTGACGTTGTTCTTCAACTTTGCTCGAGCTTCCATTCTTTTCTCCATCTTGAGTTTTGAAAACATTTCTTCATTGTTACTAAGTCTCAACACTTAGCCATTTTCTTGCAACTTTTCTTCCTTCATCACTTTAAGTCATCACCGCTTGGTCTCGACGTTCCTCCTGCAAAACAAGCAAGGAGAAGAGTATTAGAACACTTCATAATATAAACTCAACTTACTTACCAGGATTTTCGCACTTTAACTTCCAAGGGTTCATTGTCTTCACTAGCCAACTTTGCGTTCAAATTCTTCATGCCTTAGCCAAATTTCCAACCCATCTTGCATTCTGCTTGGCACACCTCACTTTGATATTTCATCCAACACAGGCTCGAGAAAAATGCTTTCATCCGGAATTTGATCAAAAATTATCTAGGCACCCAACTTCAAATTCATCCGTCGGGGCATTTTATCTTCACAAACATTTCTTTCCTTGCCTTAGAAAATTTTTCAAATTTTCCTTAGGAAATTCATCAACCTAGTGCCCATCAAAAATCTTCACCTCGGAAGGCTTTGGCGAAGCGTGGAAGACTTTAAAATCCATTCCTTGTCGGAAATCTTCAATACCCAGAAGAAAATTTTCTTCAGAATTTGTCAAATTCATGGGTATACAACGAACGGGTTCATTTAATTTTTCTTGAATTTTGAACCTTGGAAAAATAACTTTTAACAAATTTAATCACGTTCTTCACATTTGTGAACATTTCTTGTTGCTCTGACTTTTATCCACCTCGCGAAGCAGGCACTCACTGACTTTTCCACTAGCAACTTCATTCGTGCTTCTGAAAAATTTCACACTTCCAAGTCCAGGCGTGATTTTCCTAAGGAAGAAATTCTTTGTGCCTTAGAAATTTTTTTACTCATTTAGCATTTTGAATTTTTTTGCCTTAGAAAATTTTATTCATTCTTCAATCCATTTTGTCGATGGTGAGGAAAATTTTATTTCAACTCACTTAGAAAAATTTTCTTTTGAATGTCTTGGGTGCATTTTACCTTTCATGAGGAATAAATATCTCTTTAAAACCCAACGCCTAGCATATTTTCATCTCCCCCTTAGGCGCACCTCACACTTGGAAGAAATTACTAGCCACGCCTTAGCCAATTTCACCCTTCACTCATCCAACCTTGAGCGCATTTCACACATGGTGAAGGATTAACATCTTAACACCTTATTTCCACGCCTTAGCACCTTTCCTCTACCAACTTCAAGATGGGCGCATATTCAAGATGGTGGAGGATATTCATCACTTAGAAATTTTCTTAACATCTCCACCTTAGCATGAGGGCGCATATTGCATATTGAGGGGAATTTTGACTTTCAACTCTACCTTTGGCTTGTGTCTTTATGTGCTTTCAACACCTTGTCTTCTTCCTCCTCTCTGCATGGATACTTTTGTCTTTATATGCCTTTGCATGTATACTTTTGCATGGAGACGTTTAGTCCTTTTCTAACTTTGCATGCCTTTGGTTTTGTCTTCACATGCCTTCATTTGGGCGCATATAGCACTTGCAAGAGGATTAAAATTCTTCAACGCCTTTGACCACCTTCTAAACTTGGGCGCATTCTCCATGGTGAAGTGGCTGAAGCTTAATACTTAAAAACTTTTTGTGTGCTTGACTTGGAGTGGGCGCATTTTGATGGGTGAGGAGGATGAAATTTCTTACTTAGAAAAATTTCTCGTATTTTGCTTGTGAGGAGGGCGCAAATGGAGGGTGGTGGAGGATGAAGCATCATTGACCTTTTGACTTTCTCCTTGCTAGACATGATTTGAGCGCATTTGAGAGGGAGAGAGGAATAAAGCTATGCCTTAGAATTTTTTTAAACTTTCTCCTTGAGGGTGGGCGCATTTAGCATGTGCTGGAGGATGAACTTTTCACTTAGAACTTTTTGCTATCAACCCTCCTAGAGTGGGCGCATTTAGCATGTGCTGGAGGATGAACTTTTCACTTAGAACTTTTTGCTATCAACCCTCCTAGAGTGGGCGCATTTTGCCTAGGCAGGTGGATGAAACCTTATGCCTTTTCTTAAAATTTTCTAACACCTTGACTTTGAAGAGGGCACATTTTGCCTAGGCAGGAGGATAAACTTAAACTTAGCCACTTTTCTTGCCTTCGCTAGCTTCTTCATGCCCTACTATAAATAGTAAGTCCTTTAATTTTCTTATTTCTGAAGCTCGGATTGCTTTGAAATTTTGAACACTGGATCTTCATGACTCTGTCAGCCTGTTGACACTACTATTCAGAGTTGGCCTGCTAAAAATAGCATGTTTCTGAAGGTGATTTGCTATTTATAGTAACTGCTTATTTCTGAGACCTCCACAACTCCGTTTGATTTGAAATTCGAATGACGTGCTCCTCACCACATGACTTGCCTGTTGACACTGGCGCCTGATGTTGACTTTCTATTTATAGCTAGTTTCTGAAATGACTTACTATAAATAGTAAGTGCTCCGTTTGCCTTCAAATTTTACCAGCAGATAGCTTGAAAGATGTTGATCGCGGTGGTATACATCGGTTTTCAAGAATTCTGACCTTCTACGCCTCTTTTTGGGTCCCGAAGCTGGAAACCCTAATTTAACTTGCATGCATATCAAATGACCTCTGTTTGTCCTCGTTTCTGTTGCATTGCGATCAGTTTGTGATTCTGAAGTGCTGGGAGGCAGCTGCCGGAATGCATCTGCTAAAAATAGTAAGTTGCTGAAGAAGTGATTATCCTGCTTGGCATGTTATATCATCGCGAAGCTCTCGAAAAACCCACAAGGAATATGCAGACATGCGAAGAAAATCCTGACATGCAAACCCTAAAAATAGCCTCGAAAGACTGAATTCTGAAAGTTGTTATCTTGCTTTGCATGTCACACCATTGCGAAGGTCTCTGAAAACCCAGAAGGAGTCTCCAGACATGCACTGAAAAACTCTGCATATAAGCCCTGAAATCTGCTTCGGAAGCTGAACTGCTAAAAATAGTAAGTTGTCCATTTCAGTTCAAATTTTGCCAGTGAGTAGCTTGATGTGTTCTGGATGCAACGTGACTGTCGGAACTTCAAGAATGCTAGCGGAATGCCCTGAATTGCACACTTACTAAAAATAGTAAGTTGCCGAAATCTGATGAAACTTCAGTGGAAACTTGCTGGAAGCATACTGACAACAACGTTATCTCTGTTTTCAATTTATTCACCTCGTTTGACTTCAAGTTGGTTGAAAAGTTCAAAACCCTAATTCTATGGACTTGGCCAAATTTCACATTTAAACTCAATGGCGAGCACGTCCCCAGAAAGGAAGACAACAGAAAAGAGACAGAAAGAGACAGAGAGACAAAAACAAAAGCCAAAAGACCAGAATGGAGCAAAAATTAGGGGTCCCCATCTTGAATGGGGCGATGTGTGAAAAGGTCACAACACGCCCCAGTGGGGTCGAGGGGTAGCGCCCCTTGTGGGGGTCTGGGGGCAAGACCCCCAGCGAGGTCGAGAGGTAACGCCCCTCGTAGGGGTCTAGGGGCAAAGCCCCTTGAGGGGGTCTAGGAGAAACGCCCCCAATGGGGTCGAGGGGCAACAGTCCTTGTAGGGTTCGAGGGCAGCGCCCTTGACGCGCTCCCTATCACGATATAGGGCAGGGTTGAGGGGCGGATCCCTCGCCACCAAGCCCAAATTAAGGCCTTCAAAACCACACAAACCACAAAAAATGAATCGAAATTGCCTTTATTCTGGCCGTAGGTTTCTTTTTGCTAAGAGGTTGAGTTTTTGTGAAAAACTTGCCTAAAACTTGCGAGTTTTTGGCGAGTTTTGCAAGTTTTAGGCGAGTTTTCCAACTATGCCACCAACCAATGACAATGCCTTAAACATCAATTGCAAAATGTGTGCCTCTAGTTGAGTCCACTTACAATGTTCCCTAGCAAAGAAGAACTACCTCTCACTCCCATTGAAATGTAGCACATATTGCCACAAGTGCTAATGCATCCTACTTCTAATTAAGGATCCCTTGCTCAAAATAATATAAGATAAATGGTAAACATTGTCTTATATGCCACAGCCAGACTAGACTCCAAATTGATGTATTAGGCCTCCTTCGTGAAGACCCACAAGGGAATTTATTTGCATTAACCTTAATATATTGTAAAAATTTTATTAAGCTAGGCACAATAGCATCCAAACCTTGCCAATCAAGCTATACTAGGAGTATTGCAAACACACCTACACCAAGAATAAACCAAACCTTGCAAATAAAAGAATAAGTAATATTTTGTGGCCTTAAGAGCTAATATCATGGATGGAGGATCCAATGAAAGATTATCCAACCATACAGCCAAATGAACAAACATACAATAGAATTGATGTAGTCATGGATGGAGGATTCAATGAAGGATTATCCAACCATACAGCCAAATAATCAAACACAAAACAGAACCCAATGAAACCCTAAATGACTAATTGAAGCCTCCCTCTTTATTCCAAATCATTTTTGCATGCCCAAAAAAATTGCATAAAAGTTGGAGGAAAAACAAACATTTTGAGTAAGGTTTGAAGATGTAACTAGAGATAACAAAACTAGGGCAGCAATAGTAAGCGGTGAGCATTGAGATAGCAAAATTACTAGTAGAGATAAGTGTTTCTTGCTGATTTTTTTACAAATATGGGAGTGTTGTGGGTGAAGGAGAGGAGTCACATAACTCATTAGAGTGCCCTTTCACAATCTTAAAAACTTACACAAAGGACCCTTTCAAACCCCAAAAACCTCTTCCCCAATTTGTAACAGCCCTAGACAAAGACAAAGAAATACAAGGGGAGGTATAGTGTGGCTAGGTCATATTTGCAACAAAGACTTACGAGGGAGCTACAACTAGTTATATTGTCATATCTTGGACATTTCAGGACATGGGGTTAAGATTTGTCCAAATTTAAAAGAGAATAAGAAGGCAAAGGTTAATTGATTGCATATGGAGGCAAATGAAAAGTTTAAGGGTGTGTTGATGCTAGTACGGTCGACAGTCCACACAATCAGATATGAAATCCATAGTTGCTAGTGGTAGTGGTGATGTTTTCGCAAGAGGAAGGAAAAAAGACTAGTGGTAGTGAGAAGCCAAGAAGAATTGTGAGTATGTTCAATATGCAAGCACGATATGTGGCAATCTTCCATTGCCCATTTTTTCTATACCCATGCCATCCCATTTCATGTGGCGTGTTCTACTTCAAACAACTATTCAAAGATGCACCTTTTGTTGGTCCCTCATTTACCCCTCCTAGAGAACATAAACTATGCAATACCCTCCTTGATAAAGAATATTCTAAAGTGAATTTGGTAATGGAGGACATGAGATAGACTTGGATTATGACGGGTTTTTTTATTGTCATGGATGGGTGGACCGATATTAGACATCGGCCACTCATCAACATTATATACACACGTACAATTGGCTCTTATTTTCTTATAGTTGTTGATTGTTTAGGGAAGCACAAGGACATGAACTTCCAATTTCAAATTTTGAGAGAAGTTATAGAGGAGGTTGAGGCCTCAAATGTTGTACAAGTGGTCACTAATTTGACACATGTATGCTAATTAACTAAAATCATGGTGAAGGGTGCTTACAAGCACATCTTTTGGACCCCATGTTATGTTCATTTGCAAAACACTAAAAGACATAAGAAAGATAGACTAGGTGAAGCAAGTGGTGGCAAAAGGTAAAGATGTTTGGATGTGCATTTGCAACCACCACACCTCATTCTCTTCAAGAGTTTTTTGTGTAAAGAATTCCTCAAACCTATGGAGACTAGAAATGTCAATTACTTCATTTTTTTTAGAGGATGCTTGAGGTGTAGGAGGCTCTACAATTGGTTATGGTTAATCTAGTGCAAGGTAGATGGCCAATTGCAAATACTACTGTAGGAAAAGATGTCAAACAAAAGACTATTAATCATGATTGGTGGTCCACTATAAGGTAAGAGGATTCTTTTTTTAATTAAACTATTAAATTATTAATTTCTTAATGTTTTTAACTTGATAATCTTGTTCATATTTTACTAGCATTCACTTTTTGTCATTTGAGTCTTATTGTTTTTTCAAAAAAAAAAAATTGCAAATATGTTTGCTCCTTCACCTCACCTATTGTAGATATCATTAAATATGTTGAATGGATTCTCTTAGTCTTGGAGAAATTTATGAGAAATTTGATAGCATGCTTGAGTAAATGAGAAAAGCAATTTGTGCTGGGGGTCATAATTTGGGATTATATGAGCAGCATATCAAGCCCTACTTCATATGGCAATCTTTGCTCTAAATCTCAAAATGATATGCACCAAAGGTTGGGAGGCTACCTCATTGTGATGATGAAGAGGTGAAAAAAGGGTTAATGAAAGCCCTTTGAAAGATGCATTCAACTGAGTCAACTTTACTTCTCATATAGTGGCTTGCCCCTACTAATTTTCTATGGTCCGACATTTGTCAAACCACAGAGGGATGTTTCTTGGATCGTCCCCCTTTTGAAAAGACTGTTTAGGGATGGCTTGCTGCCATGTTTTTCAAACTAAGATCCATAAAAAAAACCTTAATTTTCAAACTAAGACCCTAGCCAACATTCATTTTTATGTTTTCATCAGTTGTCATTTGCATGGTTACAATTTACTTTTGCAAGCAAGCAAGGAGGAGGAAAAATGCTATGTGCAATGGAGGTTCTAGGAATCAATATAGCAACTTCCTCGGGATAAACTAATATAGCATAATTATTAAAAATAGACATCTAGATTATAGCCACTACAAAGGCCTTGAAGCTGTAAATGGTAAAAAGTTACTTGACATTAACATGAAAAAGATTACATTATATAGAAGTGCATAAAGCACTGTAGATATTAATTATCTACCTACCTATAGTTACTGTAGAAACAGTAACAGCTAAATAGACAAAACAAAATAAAAACATCCTAATATTGACCATTAATAATACAATAATAAGAGTATTCTAACACCCTCCCTTAATGGTCAATCCGTCAACAACACCAAGTTGCCCCCTGAATTTTACAAACTTCTCCGAGCTCAAAGACTTGGTGAGAATATCTGCAGTCTGATCCGCTGTCGGAACATACTGCAGCTGAACTGATCCGTCTTCTACCAGCTTGCGGATGTAGTGACAATGAAGCTCAACATGCTTGGTACGTTCATGGAAGACTGGATTTTTGGCCAATTTGAGCACCCCTTGATTATCAGTGTACAAGGGAGAAGGTCCTACTTGTGACATGTGCATGTCAGAAAGCATCCTACGAAGCCAAACTGCCTCACATGCTGCTTTAACGATTCCTCGATACTCTGCTTCAATCGAGGAAAGAGCCACTGCCTGTTGCTTCTTGCCGGTCCATGTTACAACACCTGTACCCAAACTAAATACATACCCAGAGGTAGATTTTCTGTCGTCCACTAAACCTGCCCAATCTGAGTCTGTATAACCAATCAGCTTTGGATCCTTGCATCTTCCATAGAGAATGCCATAATCTGAAGTGCCCTTAACATATCTCAGCACCCGCTTCGCTGCAATCCAATGATCAACTTTGGGAGCTGTCATGAAGTAAGAAATGTAGCTCACTGCAAAACTGATGTCAGGTCTAGTGGCAGTGAGGTAGATGAGGCTTCCCACTAGTTGCCTGAATGTCATTTCATCGACCGGAGGTGAATCAAAGTTGGCTGATAACTTCAACCCCTTCTCCATAGGTGTGGAGGCAGGTTTGCAATCTTGCATCCGAAATTTGTCAAGCAAACTTCGAGCATACTTAGACTGAGAGATAAAAATACTATCAGTTGGCTGCCAAACCTCAATACCCAAATAGTAATGGAGAAGCCCCAAATCTGTCATGTCAAAAGTCTGACACAAATCCTGTTTGATTGCTGCAATCAAATGTGCTGAACTGCCAGTAATGATCAAATCGTCAACATAGACAACAAGAAAGAGAATATCATGACCAGAGTGTTTGACATATAGATTACTGTCAGAAGGGCTGCACTGAAAACAATGATCAACCAAGTACTAATCAATCTTGAAGTACCATGCACGAGGAGCCTGGTTCAGTCCATAGAGTGCTTTCACGAGCCTACACACCTAATGTTCTTTGCCAGCAACCTTGAAACTAGGAGGCTGCGTCATGTAGACTTCTTCCTGTAGATCACCGTTGAGGAAGGCACTCTTGACGTCCATCTGATGAACTGTCCATCCAAATTGAGCTGCAATAGCGAGAAGAAGACGAATTGTGCTCATCTTGGCAGTAGGAGCAAAAGTCTCCTCGTAATCAATGCCCTCCCGCTGTGTGAATCCCCAAGCAACCAATCTGGCCTTGTACTTATCCAAAGTACCATCTGCATGATACTTAACCTTGTAAACCCATTTGCAGCTAATAGGTTGCTTCCCAGGAGGAAGATCAAAAAGAACCAAGGTGTGATTATTCAAAAGATTATGATATTCTGTCTGCATAGCCTGTTCCCACTCTGGAATTCTTTTAGCCTCTGAATATGTATGAGGCTCGTAGATGCTGTGGATGTTGGCCATGAGAGCGAAGTTGACTGTGTGTAGCTGCTTGCTCTTGCTACGAGTGGATCTACCCTCAATGAGTTCATCATCATGAAGATTGCCAATAGTCTTGGCCCACCACTTAGGCTGACGAGTAGAAGTGCCAACATCTGAAACAGGAGTAACAGCATCTCCGAGGATTTCTGGAACAAAGTCATCTGGATGTGAGTCCTGAGGAAAGTCAGGTGGTGTGAGATCATGGTCAGTAGACTCCTCATCTTCAGAGTCAGAATGCTCTGAAGCCCTCCCATCATGGGAACCAAGAGGAAGACGAACACCCTCATTAGGAACCTTCATAGGCTGATCCGCAAGACTAGTGGTAGGAACAAATGGACCAGTAGTCACATCAATCACAACATCACGGCTGAATATGAGACGATCTATCTCCACATCAACCAACCTGTAGGCTTTGTGATTGTCGTTGTAGCTAGTAAACATAAGTGTTTGGCTCTTGGAGTCCAACTTGGTACGCTTAGCGTCTGGAATCCATACATGAGCGATAGAACCGAAGACTTTCAGATGGCCCACCTTAGGCTTGCGTCCTGACCAAGCTTCTTATGGAGTCATCTTCTTAACGGCCTATGTAGGTGACCGATTCAAGAGGTAGACAGCAGTGTAGACTGCTTCACCCCAGTATTTCTTAGGTACATTTTTGTACTCGAGCATAGAATGAGCCATTTCAGTAATGGTGTGATTCCTACGTTCAACGACACCATTCTATTGAGGGGTGTAGGGTGTGGTAAGTTGGCACTTAATGTCGTGTGCAACACAAAAAGAAGAGAAGTCAGCTGAACAAAACTCCCCCCCATTATCTGACCTTAGAGTAACAATCTGAGAACCTGATTCCTTCTCAACTAAGGCTTTAAACTGTTGAAAGGTGCTGAACACATCTAATTTATGTTTCAAAAAATACACCCACATTTTTCGATTGAAATCATCAAGAAACAATAAAAAGTACCTGGACCCAGTGACAGAAGGAGTGTTCATTGGTCCACATACATCAATGTGAACCAATTGAAGTACCTTGTGTTAATGATATTGCAGCTTCAGGCGATCCTTCCAGCTCAATTCAAACGGAGAAAACATAAATTAAATGATAGCTCTTTAGCTATTTAATTTATATGCGATTTTTGTGTTGTCTTATATTTAATGAGGAGGCGCAAATGTTATGAGGCCGACCTCATTCCCTATTTTCCTCGATATTCTCTCTTGGCAATATTATTATTCTGGGCCGACTTTCATTGGAAATATATTGTATCTTGGTCGACTTTATTCTTGAGGAGGTGCGACCTCTCATATCAATGTATATATATAGAGGCTCATCTTGTCATTTGCAATTACCAAGTTCATGCTCTATCAAGTGCGAACCATCTAGTGCGAATTATCATCAAGGGCGAATTTTTGTCAAGTGCGAACTGTCAAGGGTGAACTGTCAAGTGTGAATTCTGTCAAGTGCAAGTTCGATTCATTCCATTCAAGTCAGGTGCGAATATTATCAAGTGCGAATTCTGTGAGAGCAAATTTTTGTAAGTGTGAATTCCTCAAGATCAGATTGCGAATTGTTTAAGGTCGGTTTGTGAGTCATTCAGGTGCAGTCTGCGAATTCCTCTAAGACTGAACTTGTCTTTTAAGGAGTGACAGTTTGTTTCAGTTCTTGCATCTTGTTCAAGGTGCTGAATATTGGTCTTTGTGTTAGGCCTCATTGTAAAGAGAATTGTTGCCACTGTTTAAATATAAGAGAGATCTTTGTTGCTGGGTTTTTCTCCCTCAAGAGGAGGGTTTTCCCAGGGTATCTGCTGTGTTATTGTGTCTGATTTTAAATATTTTTCTGTGCATATAATCTGTTCACTTAAAATTTTATATGGTATCAGAGCGGGTTTGAGAGGATCGTGATCAGATTATTGCAATTCAGCTTATCCTAATTGTTCACTTTGTCAAGATGGTGAATGGTTTGAAGGTTGAGGATAGACTCGAAGGTGCATCCAATTTCACATCATGGAGATTCAGGATCATGCTTACCTTGTGTGAAAATGACTTGGGTGAGTTCGTGGAGTCTAGCATTTATGAACCTGAGGAGGAAGAAGAAAAGTTACAGTGGCTGAAGAAAGACATTAAAGCAATGAAGATATTGGTTGATTCCGTAAAGGATCACATTGTTCCTATCATCTCTAAGTTGAAGACAGTGAGAGATATGCTCAAGACCTTGGAAGAGATGTACGAAATCAACAATACCAGTCGGGCACTTGCACTGAAACATCAACTTCATCATGTGAAGATGGCAAAAGGTGAATCGGTGATTGCATACTTTATGAGGATTGCAGATTTGAGAGATCAGCTCTCTACAATTGGACATATGGTTGATGACAAGGATCTGACTATGCTTGCTCTCAATGGGCTGCCTTTGTCTTGGGAATCATACATTCAAGGAATCAGTGCAAGGTCAAAATTGCCCAAGTTTGATCGCCTAAGATCTGATTGCATTCAAGAGGAATCAAGGTTGGTGGCAAGAGGCGTTGGTCAAAGTTCAAAGAATGAAGATATTCATGTTCTCGCCTCCCATACTTCAAAGAAGAAAGGAAAAGATGGAAGGAAAGGATTCTTCAAGAGGAATCGGGACAAGGGAAATGATGATGCACCACCTTTCAAGAAGAAAAGGGATATGTCCAAGATTCAATGTTTTAGGTGTGATAAGTTTGGGCACTTCGCCAAGTATTGTCCAACTAGACCTAAGCAGCAGGCCACCGTTGCAGATGTTGATGATGCCTCTCCTCAAAAGGATTCAAGTGAATATTTGTTCTATTCGGCATTATCAAGCAATGTACCTTCTGACACCAACACTTGGATAATCGACAGTGGTGCTTCTCGTCACATTACCGGCTTCAAGGAGCACTTATCAAGTTTGGTGGAAAAGGAGTCCTCTGAACAAGTCATCATTGGAGATGATGCTAGCTACTCCGTAAAAGGAATTGGGACCTCTACACTTCATTTGGATTCCGGCATATCGCTTCAATTGGGTAATGTTCTTTATGTTCCCGGAATCAAGCGTAATCTTATTTCTATTTCAGCTTTGGAAGATAAAGGATATCAAGTTGCCTTTTCCAAAGGCAAAGTTCTAGTGTGGATGCAGAACTCTAGCTTCAAGGATGCTCAAGTAATTGGAGTTAGCCATGATAACCTCTACAAGGTTTGCTCACATTCTCTTCAAGCTTTGGTTCATGACTCTTCAAGTCTTTGTGATCTTTGGCATCGGAGATTGGCTCACTTACACTTCTGAGCCCTACCTATTATGGAGAAGATGGTGACGGGCCTTCCTAAGTTCAACCAAGAGCACGAAGGCACATGCAAGGGCTGCGCATTAGGTAAGAATATAAAAGCCCCTTTTCATAGTAGAGAAAATAGATCTAAGTGTATTTTAGACCTAATTCATTCTGATTTATGTGGTCCTATGTCTGTTCCTTCTTCGAGTGGCTTTTTGTATTATGTTCTTTTCATTGATAATCACTCTAGGAAGACTTGGATTTATTTTTTTGAAATCTAAAGAATCTAAGGAAGTATTGGATAGGTTTAAAGAGTTTAAAGCCTTAGTAGAAAATATTTCTGGAAAAAGAATTAAGGTCCTCAGATCTGACAATGGTGGAGAATACACCTCTGGTAGTTTTTGGAATTTTTGTATTGATGCAGGGATTAAGAGGGAGTTTTGTGTTCCCTATAATCCTCAACAAAACGGTGTTGCAGAAAGAAAGAACAGAACGATTGTGGAAGCAGCAAAGGCCATGATCCATGATCAAGATTTGCAAACCTTCCTATGGGCAAAAGCTTCCAGGACAGCTGTGTATGTTCAGAACAGAAGTCCTCATAAGATCTTGGAGAATATGACTCCAGAAGAAGCCTTTACGGGGAAAAAGCCTGAAGTCAGTCACTTGAGGATCTTTGGTTGTCCTGTCTATTTTCATGTTCCTAAAAAAAAGAGAACCAAGCTGGAGCCTTCTGGCAAGAAGGGAATTTTTGTGGGCTATAGTGAGACATCAAAAGCTTACAGAATTTACATTCCAGGTCAGAAGTTGATCAAGATCAGTAGGGATGTCACTTTTGAGGAAGATGTTGCATTTAGAAGATCCAGGGGGATTCATATGGAGATTGGTAATGAAGAGTCTCCTCAGGATATGGAAGTTGACCATACTCCTGAGATTCAGAGGGAGACTTCAAAATTAAAAGAAGACCATGATCCTGTTGAACCCTTGGAACCTACTGATGGGCCTACTGACATTGTTATTGGAAGAAAGAGACCTCTATGGGCCAGTCGCACTATGCAAGAGGCTGAAAGTTTTGCTGCTCCTAGAGGCACATTCAGAGAAAGCAAAAGGCCACATAAGTTCTCCAGTTATGTTGCCTTGATGAGTCAGATCATAGAATCCGAGCCTACCTGTGTTGAGGAAGCATCTAGTCATCAAGTTTGGAGAGATGCTATGACAGAGGAGTATTAGTCAATTCTTAAAAATGATGTTTGGGATATTGTTCCTAGACTCGAGGGCAAGTCTGTGGTATCTTCTAAATGGCTATTCAAGATTAAGCATGCTGCAGATGGAAGCATTGAGAAGTTCAAGGCAAGATTTGTGGCTCGTGGGTTCTCTCAGAAAGAGGGAATTGATTATGATGAGACCTTTGCTCCTGTTGCTCGCTACACTTCAGTCAGAACCATCATTGCTATTGCTGCATCCAGAGGATGGAAGATTCACCAGATGGACGTGAAGACAACCTTTCTCAATGGAGTGATTGAGGAAGAGGTTTACATAGAGCAACATGATGGATTTGAGATTCATGGGAAGGAGTCACATGTTTGTAAGCTGAAGAAGGCCTTGTATGGTCTTAAGCAGGTTCCTCGTGCATGGTACGAAATGATTGATCGGTACCTGTTAAGTTTGGGCTTCTTAAAGAATGATGCTAATTCAAATCTCTACTTCAAGGTAATCAATGGTGATGCATTAATTTTGGTTTTATATGTTGATGATCTAATCCTTACTAGAGAAGATCACCTGATTCTTGAATGTAAGAAGGATTTAACTTCTGAATTTGAGATGAAGGACCTTGGGCTCATGCATTACTTCCTTGGCTTAGAAGTCTGGCAGAAAACAGATGGTATGATTCTAAGTCAAGGGAAGTACACCATTGATATACTTGGCATGATGGATTGCAAATCCATGTCTACACCTATGGAGACCAATCTTCATAAATTGAAGGAGGCTGCAGCTAGTTCAGATTTGGTGGATCCTACATTGTACGACAACTGATTGGATCCTTGATGTATCTAGTTAACACTAGACCTGATATTTGCTATGCAGTGAGTGCACTTAGCCAGTTTATGTGTGATCCGAGACAGATACATCTTGTTGCAGCTAAACATATCCTAAGATACTTGCGTGGCACAGTTGGATATGGGTTGAGGTATACTTCAGATGCAGACTTGGAGTTACATGGTTTCACTGATTCTGATTGGGCAGGTTGTGTCACAGATCGGAAGAGCACCTCTGGTTGTTGCTTCAATTTGGGTTCTGCTATGATTTCCTGGTGCAGTAGGAAGCAATCATCTGTAGCACTGAGTACAGCAGAGGCAGAGTACATTGCAGCTTGTATGGCAACTAGAGAAGCAATTTGGCTTCGTAAGCTCCTTGCAGGATTGTTCGAACAATCAATGGAGCCTACTATCATTCATTGTGATAATCGGAGTTGTGTGAAGCTTTCTGTCAATCCTGTGTTTCATGACAAAACCAAGCATGTTGAACTCAAGTACCACTATATCAGAGATATGGTCCTGCGGAAGGCTGTATAGTTGAGGTACATCAGCACTAATGAGTAGACGGCAGATATTCTCACCAAGCCTCTCGCCAGGATAAAGTTTGTGTACTTCCGAGATAAGCTTGGTATGGTGGAGAATCCAGCCTTGACTGAGTATGAGTCTCAGCATCGTGAGCCTTGTTAATGCATTTTCTTCTGAGACGGAAGAATTTGAGCTGCAAGCCCTTGTTAATGCATTTTCTTCTGAGACGGAAGAATTTGAGGTGTAAGCCCTTGTTTCCACCCTCTGAGTTGAGTCATGGTGGATGTCATGTGTGAGACTCCATGACATATGTTGTACTTGTGTTTCACCCTCTGAGAGAGTCATGGTGAAAGTCACGTTGAGGTGACAACATCACGCAAGTGATGAACACTTGTACTTACCATTTTATGGTTGATATCGAGACGATATCTAATATCACGTTGAGGTGATATTCTTCTCTTCACATCTGGATGTAGCCAATGTGATGGACATCATGTTGAATGATTTGTCTTGAGCAGCTGGAAGTTCTCTCCCTAGCTGAGAGGGAGTGTTAATGATATTGCAGCTTTAGGTGATCCTTCTAGCTCAGTTCAAATGGAGAAAACATAAATTAAATGATAGCTCTTTAGCTATTTAATTTATATGCGATTTTTGTGTTGTCTTATATTTAATGAGGAGGCGCAAATGTTATGAGGCCGACCTCATTCCCTATTTTCCTCGATATTCTCTCTTGGCAATATTATTATTCTAGGCCGACTTTCATTAGAAATATATTGTATCTTGGCCGACTTTATTCTTGAGGAGGTGCGACCTCTCATATCAATGTATATATATAGAGGCTCATCTTGTCATTTGCAATTACCAAGTTCATGCTCTATCAAGTGCGAACCATCTAGTGCGAATTATCATCAAGGGCAAATTTTTGTCAAGTGCGAACTGTCAAGGGTGAACTGTCAAGTGCGAATTCTGTCAAGTGCAAGTTCAATTCATTCCATTCAAGTCAGGTGCGAATATTATCAAGTGCGAATTCTGTGAGAGCAAATTTCTGTAAGTGCGAATTCCTCAAGATCAAATTGTGAATTGTTCAAGGTCGGTTTGTGAGTCATTCAGGAGCAGTCTGCAAATTCCTCTAAGACTGAACTTGTCTTTTAAGGAGTGACAGTTTGTTTCAGTTCTTGCATCTTGTTCAAGGTGCTGAATATTGGTATTTGTGTTAGGCCTCATTGTAAAGAGAATTGTTGCCACTGTTTAAATATAAGAGAGATCTTTGTTGCTAGGTTTTTCTCCCTCAAGAGGAGGGTTTTCCCAGGGTATCTGCTGTGTTATTGTGTCTGATTTTAAATATTTTTCTGTGCATATAATCTGTTCACTTAAAAAGTACCTGGACCCAGTGACAAAAGGAGTGTTCATTGGTCCACATACATTAGTGTGAACCAATTGAAGTACCTTGGAGGCTCGCCAAGAATCACCATCCGAGAACAGTGTCCGATGCTGACTGCCAGCTTGACAGGCTCCACAAACTCTATGATTTTTAGTTTGGATCTCAGGTAGACCAACAACAAGACCCTCCTGAGATAACTGAGAGAGGTAGTGCACATTCAAGTGCCCATAATGTTGATGCCAAAGTTTGCTGATGGTTGTACTTCGGGCAGCCAAAGCATGCTCTTGAGAATCACCAGAATCAGCAAGTCTATACAGACCATGATCCTCAAGTCCCATAGAAATTGTAGTATGAGTCTCCCGATCAACGATGCTGCAAGTGGACAAGTTGAAAACATCTAACTGGGGAGAATGCCGCATGATTTGACTGACTGAGAGAAGGTTATGTTCCATGCCGGGAACATAGTAGACATCGAGAAAGAGTAAATTTCTTCCTCTTGAGTGAATCTAAATAGTGCCCTTACCAGCAACTGTGTACTCTTCGCCTCCTCCAAAAATGACTGAATCAGAGAATGGTTCGAATTTTGTGAACCAATCCCGACAATGAGTAAAATATTGCGATGCCCCTAAATCGATATACCAAGCAGAAGAATGGACTTGATCTGCAGTTCTCTTGGCCATAAAAGCATAGAATGCAGACTCTTTCTGCTTAGTGTGCTTGGCAACATGTGCCTTTTGTTGAGACCCTCCCTACTTCTTTTGTTCAGAAGCCAACCGAGTGCGACAATCAGCCTTAATGTGACCGTATTTGTGACAATAATTGCACTAAACGTTCTTCTTCTTCTTGCTGTCCTGAGAAGAACCAGAGCCTTTTGGCTGAGAAGATTGAGCCTTCCCTTTGTTCTTAGCAGAAGATTTGGCTAAGAACGCTTGCTCTGTGGAGGATGAACTGGTGATGCTTCCAAACTGCTGTCTCCAACGATCCTGTTGTAGAAGCTTGTTACACAAGCTTGGAAACTTCAAGTCGACGTTTGTTGAAGTAATATTGAGCGTCTCAATCAAATGCTCGTAAGACTGGCAAACTTTTCAAAGTAATGACGACCATGTCCTCTTCCTCCATCTTTCGACCAATAGCTTCTAGCTGGTCACGAATCTCCTTGATCTTTGTCAGATGCTCTTGGAGAGTGGTGTTCTTCTCATCCATCATTATCGAAAAGAGCATGTTCTTTAAAAAGAACGCACGACTCTTATCTGACGTTTCATGGAGATCCTTCAGGTTTGTCCATACCTCAGCAGCTAGTTTGCCTGACGGCACTTGTGGCAGCTAGTCGTCAGTGACTGAAAGCTTGATGAGCATGACGGCTTCCCGATTGCATTCATCCCATTTATCCTGATCCTTTTCGGCTATAGTGGGTCGAGTTGAGTTCCCCAAGACGACCTGATCGAGACATTGATATTCAAAGATCGTCAACATGCGCTGCTTCCAGGTGTTGTAATTCTTCCTATTGAACTTTTGGCTACTTTTGAGCATTATGTTCATCAAAGATGCCATCACGTACCTCGCAGTCAAACTGGTGACGAAAAAAAATGCACAGAAAACATAAATACAGAAACCCAAGCACGGATTTTGAGGTTTTATTGAAAACCCAGAAAAGATAAATAAAAACCCAGAAGGATGGAATAATACCCAAAAAAAATTGACAGCACAAATTTTGAGGCACGGAAAACGAGGTACCCAGAAAAAATGAGCGACGACCTAGTTGAGATCTCGGAAAACCCAGAAGGAATCTGCGATCAGAATAATTTTTCAACTTGAAATGGAGGGTCAAAACCCTAGTCGAGTTGGCAGAAACCCTAGGCGGCCATTAATGGGCAGAAACTTGCAAAAAATGCATAAATTCTGAAAAATCTGCCAGAGAAGAAGAACTGAGAAAACGCGAGCAGATTGAGCCCAGAAAATTAACCAAATCGTGCCCAAAAATCACGGCTAAAACGCAGAGAGATAGAACCAGAAAATGCGTGTTTTTCGGCGCCTAATAAAAATAGAAAAAAATGCGTCCAGGATTTTCGTCTTCAAAAGAATGAAGATTGCGGCTTTAACTAGAAAAAAAAAACATGCGCCCTAGGAAGAAGAATAAACGCGCGACCTTAGGTGCAGAAAAAAGACGCAACCAACAGGGACAAAACCGTGCCCAGGAGATGCAGAAAAAAAAAGCGCGCCAGTGTCTTTCAAAAAGTCGCGCCCAAAACAGCACGAACTTCACCAACAACTTGCAACAAGAGGGTTGAATTTTCTGTGAGAAAATACTCACGAAAATTGCAGATCAAAGCCCTTGATTTCGCAGTAAAAAAAAACGCACGATTTTTAGAGTTGAGAATCCCTTGAGAAATCTCAGACAAAGCAGCCATGAATTTACCTAGAAACCCAAACTTGAAAAAATTTGAATTATGACTTTTGTAAAGCCCACGAATTTTTAGGGTTATTTTTTCTGCTCTAATACCATGTAAATGGTAAAAAGTTACTTGACATTAACATGAAGAAGATTACATTATATAGAAGTGCATAAAGCACTGTAGATATTAATTATCTACCTACCTATAGTTACTGTAGAAACAGTAACAGCTAAATAGACAAAACAAAATAAAAACATCCTAATATTGACTTAGTTGCCGGATTCGCGCGTTTGGGCAGGAGGCGGCGTCTTGAAGCGTCAGGGGGCGCCCGACGGAACCCCGGTTCTCTGGGTAGGTCAGACCCAAACCGAATTAATGCAGGCTCCAGAGCAGCTCGAGGCGTCACGCGTCACTAAACAGCGCTGCGGCGTTTGGGCGTCAAAATCAATACAAAAAGTGATTTTTTTAATCATTTTAAAACCTAAAAAACCCTAAAACGCATTTCTAATATGCATCTATCACTCTTTTTTCATTTCATTGCTCTCACAAACACATTTTGCTCTCCATTTTTTTCATTTTGCAGGTTGAAGAAGATTGATCAAGTGCAAAAGAAAGTGAGGATAACTTGCACAAAAGAAGATCTAATCACTTAAGGTATGCATTCTAACTCATTTTTTCAAGTTTATGATGGATTCTTTCAAGTTTTTGAAGATTTTTTGCAAGTTTTTGAAGATTTTTTCAAATTTTTTTTTTTTTATAAATTTTTTTTAAGAAAAGAAGAAATAAGATTTGCTATTTGTTTTAATGTGTTTTGGTGTTCATTTTGTAATTTGTTCAATATTTTATATTTCTTATAACAGTAAAATCAAAGTTCAAATGGCTACAAGTTCAAGTTCAGTGGGTGTTCCTGCTGGTAAAAACCAAAAGTATAAAATTGATGCAGCATCTCCTTTATGGCATCATACTACAATGGTTGAACAGCTTCCAGGAGGTGGGGCATTTGTTTGGATTTGTGATGAGTGTAAAGTCACATTTAAGAGCTCATATAGTCGAGTGAGATTTCACCTTTTTGGACAAAGTGGGCAAGGGATTAGACCATGTGCAGGGGCAGATAAGAAGGGGTTGTCAAAGGATAAAATTATGAAATACATGGCTGAACAAGAAGAAGCTGATGCGAAGTCTACAAGAGCAAAATTAAGAACCCATCCTTTAGCAAAGAAAAAATCAATTACTTTGCCTGAAGATTCAGTAATGGCCTCTCAACATCCTTTCTTGGAGACACCCTCTGTCGAAGTAGAAAACCCCACTTCTTCCCGCAAAAGAGGACCATTGGATAGGGCATTTCAAAATGAAGCAAGAGACATCGCAGAGGAAAAAATTGCACGTTGCATTTATGCCAATGGTCTTCCTTTCAACTTGGTGAGATCACCATATTGGCATGATATGGTGGAGGCAATCAATGCTGCACCTTCAGGTTTCAAAAGTCCTGGGTATGAAAAGGTGCGCACCACCTTATTAGTAAAAGAAAAAAATCATGTAGAGACATCACTCAAATCAATTAAGGATTCTTGGGTTGAAACAGGATTGTCTATTGTTTCCGATGGATGGAAGGATTGCAAAAATCGACCTTTGATAAATGTTATTGCAGTGTCCCCTAAAGGGGCTATGTTTTTGAAGGCAATTGATTGTGAGGGGCAAATCAAAGATGCAGAATTCATTTCAAAAATCCTCATTGAGTCCATAGAGATGGTGGGTCCGGAAAATGTTGTTCAAGTCATTACAGACAATGCAAAAAATTGTCGGGCTGCAGGTATTTTGGTTGAGCAAAGGTATGAACACATTTTTTGGACACCATGCACTGTACACTCCCTTAACTTGGTGATGCAAGCAATTGGCACTCAAATAGAATGGGTGAAAGAAATATACCAAGAGGCTGAGGAGATCCAAATGTTTGTGACAAACCACCATATGTCACAAAGCATCTTCAGGACTTTCTCGAGATTGGAATTGTTGAAGGTAAATTTAATTTAATTATCAATTATAATTTATTTTAATTTTTTTAATTTTATGGATTTATATTTTAATGTGTTATTATTATTAACTTATGTTTTACATGATCCTAGGTTGCGGAGACCCGATTTGCATCACACACAATCGTTTTGAGACGACTTGTGAAGGTGCGAGACGCATTGGGTGCCATGGTTATTAGCAACCAATGGAGTATTTGGAAAACATCAAGTTCAGAGAGGGCTCGAAAGGTCAAGTCATTGATCCTAGGGGATGATTGGTGGGATCGTGTGGCCTATGTCTTGAGATTCACTGATCCTATCATGACTATGCTCAGGTTTGCTGATACAGATAAACCATGTTTGGGGGATATCTATGATGGTATTGACTCCATGATAGAAAAAATAAGGGTGATAATAGCAGAAAAAGAGAATGACCCCCAAGAAACATTTTTTCATAGAGTTGAAAAAATCATTCACCACCGTTGGGCCAAGATGAACACACCATTGCATCTCCTTGCATATGCATTATCTCCCAAATACTATAGTTCACAGATACTTGCTTTGCCAGGGAGAACTCCACCATATAGAGATAGTGAAGTTGCTAATGGGTACAAGCAAGCATTCAAAAGACTCTTCATAGATCCAGAAGTGGTGGAAAATGTTAGGAAAGAGTTTGGCTTGTTCATCACAGGACAAACACTTAGTCCTTGTGCTACTCAAGACCAATACAAAGTAGATGCTTGTACATGGTGGTACCTCCATGGGCAAGATTTTATGTTCCTCCAACCTCTTGCAATCAAGATTCTATCACAAGTAATTTTTATTTTTTAATTTTTTTTATTTAACATTTGTATTGTAGACTTTAAGTTTAGTAGTACTTCTTACCATTATTTAATTTATTTTGCATTTTTTATTTCTAAGTTATTTTGGTTTTCTCTCCAATTTCAATAGGTTGCAAGTTCTTCTTCGGCTGAACGAAATTGGAGTACATACTCCTATATCCACTCAGTGAAGCGTAACCGGTTGGGTGCAAAAAAAGCAGAAGACTTGGTTTATGTCCATTCCAACTTGCGTCTTCTATCACATAAGCAAGATGAGTACAAGGATGGTTCAATGAAGAATTGGGACATAGCCCCTGAGAGTGCCAACTTGGATGCATCTATTGCAGAGCTTGCTAGAGTCACTATAGATGGAGATGATGATGATGAGACTCTTGCACATGATGCACCTACTACAAGTGGCACTGGCAGTGCATTTGTTTGTGGTTCCCGTTCAAATGATGATGATCTAGACCCTTTTGATGGTTGATGAATAATTGTAATGATCTTCATTTGAATCATGACTAAAGAGTACAAAGACATATATGATATTATTAATATATGAGTATGACATATGTATTGGAATTTTGAACTATCAATTGGCATTTATGATTTATCTTTCTAAGCTTGTAGTTTATCACTAGCATTGATCAATGATTTTAGATTTAATGATGATTGATGATTGATGAAGTATCATAGACTCATAGTTCATACTATCAAATGTATTTACAATTTTGTATATTTTTAATTATATATATATATATATAGCCGTACCCAAACGTACCGTATTTCAGGAAAAAAAATCGCCATACCGGCGTACCCGTATCCCATACCCGTGCCCGTTCCCGTACCCGTACCGGCAACTAAGAATATTGACCATTAATAATACAATAATAAGAGTATTCTAATAGAAGCTTTGGTAGTAAGACTAAGGAGAATAGTTGTTGTCTTTCATTTTTTAAATTTTGAAAAAGTTTTAAACAAAATCATTTAGATTTTCACTGAAAATATCTTTGAAATGTACTCCCCAAAAAACCATCTCTCTGAAAATCATATAAACATTGAATTTTCAGATTGAAGGTAGTAATCCATAACCTCCTGCAGTAATTATTGTAATCCAAGTATTACAAATAAAATTAAGGACCCTATAAAACTGGTACACATATCCTATACATCTATCTAAAATATTTTATTTTACTTTAGAACTATTTTAACACATAAATTTTTATTTAAAAATTATTATTTTTTATTTACATTGTTTAATTTTTTGGTAATACAATTGTATCTAACTTTTAATTTTACTTTTGTAAATGCTGCCATTCATTATTTTGGTAATTCTTTTGTTTTGTTTTTCACTTTGAAAAGTGTAGAATATTATATACTTATCTGTTACTTTTTAATAGTTTCATTTGTAGGCATAATATATATTTTAAAATGTTGATTTCTTTATATTTAAAAAATAAATGTCAGCTCTAAATAGTTTTTTTTTCAGTCATGACATCAGATGCTTCTCCCCCTGCTGCCACTGTAGGTTAAGTCTCTTGGCATAATTAGCTTCAACAGAAAGAAATAAGAAGCAAAAAAATGCCATTACATAAGCACAAACAAGCTCATTCATTTGATTCAACTTCTTGGATAAGATTAGAACTTGGAGTAGCTGTTTACAATTCGATATTCTAAAGGAGAAGATAGAGAAACTGCATACCGTTTCAAAAGAAATTTGCCTGATTCGGCAATATTAAGTCTTGCCAGATGCTGCTTTTTGTCCAGAACATATGCTTTATCTGTCTTTCTTTTTGGCATTTTCTGTAGTTGAGTGTCTGAAAATATGATAAAACAAATGCCGTCTCCATAAGAAGATCAGAAATATTTCACCAATTATATAGAATCTTTAAATGTACAGAAACTTCAAATCTTAAAAAAAAAACAGAGAATGAAATACCCATTACAACCCAAGCTATACTGCCATAAGAAACATAAAGATAACTAAAATTCACATAAATAAAAAAAGAGGGTGAAAAATTAAGACACCAAGGATATGCTTAAATGCATAAACATCAGATTTGCTAAATTATTATAGAAATCCTAATAGACCTTTGAAACTAGGCTGGCTCTCGCAATAGCACTGGATCAAAAAACACCAACAGTCAGGACTCATTCCAGTCAATCAACCATTTAAAAAACAGCACTAAATGCATGCAGTAAAAGAAGGAATTTTCCAATTGGATCATAAAGCTGGGCCATTCCTAAGAAAAGCTAAAACATTTTACTTGTCAATCTTCTAGCAAAAATTACTTCATAATTGACATGACACTAGGACAGTGACTGTTTTGCATATCCAGAAATAAACCGGGTCTAATTTGAATGGACTTGAAATTTGAAAAGGTATCTAAAGATAATACAGTTAAGAAAATTGAAAATTATTGAATAATGCTTACATGCAAGGCAGAGATTGTAAGCACTGGAATCCCAGCTATAAGATTTTAATGTTGCCAAAAATTTGACACTTACCAAATAATGCTTATTTAAAACTCCATGTGCACTGGGATCCCAGATATAAGATTTTAACATTGCCAACGGATATTAAGAGTTAACCTTGAGAATGGTAATACCCAAAGCTATTGACAATAAATGAGCAATTTTATATTTTGATATTATTGGAGAAGTGTTTATTTACCTCAACTGATATCTGATAAACATGAATAGCCTAAAAAGCAATCACATAGAGGGATCACAGGTTCCTGACTAAAGAAAAAAGGCTTTTATGAACGGGCAGAATAAGTGAATCAAATTTTTTCAAAATTTCAAGGAAAATGGCACATGCTACCTTTCTACATAATCCATATTCTGTACATACGCATCGCTAACTTTTTTTTTTTTTAATCCATTTTACTTTGTTTTTACATGTTAACATTTTTAGTCAAATAAAAGATTTCAACTACAAACAAAAGCAGAGAAATGTTCACAGCATATGTTGAAAATCCATTTCAACCTTAGTAGTGGAAGGAAGACTGCTGGCGTTAACATCCCAATTTGCATGTTTGGATAAGGATATTCAGTTTTGTCTAATTAGATCTCGAACATTGGCACTTGCAACAATAGCTCAATTTGGTTCCTCAGTCTCCCATATCACTGCTAATGCAGAATCATTATTAGCAACTACTTGAACGTTCATTCAACTATGTTCATATTGATCCCACATGCATTACTTATCTTCATAAACTAATGGCACTTTCTTACTTTTAAAGGAGTTGAATTTTGTAATGTCCCCTCTCTAAGCCTAGTCAATTGGTGACTGCTAGCCCTTCTCTTGGGTTCCCGTAGGCTAATGTAGTCAGTTAAGGAACTCCATGGTTTTGGGAGCCGTTGCAATTTTGTTCCTTCAACATTTTTATGGTTGGTTTTGAGCTCGGTTTTCAATGTATTTCGCTGTGACGCTTTCAAAAGCATTTTTGGCCACCTAGTTTGATCTCCACATTTCTTGAAGCCCATATCTATTTATCAGTGTACCATGGGGATGTGTCCCTCGCCTCCCCCACCCCAATCCCCACATTTTAGGGATGGGGACGTCTCCAAGATGTGGGGACATGGGGGAGACGTCCTCCCACCAAAGCGCCACCTCTACCTAGTCGCCACCAGGACGCTTGGGATGGTGAGGATACTAGGACGTCCCCAGGATGTCCAAGGGATTCCCAACAGTCCCTCAATCATCTTGGGGACGCCTAGGCATCTCCCACGACAAACAAGGCTAAAAAGTGCCCCAAAAAAAAAATTGGTATTTTTTTTATTTGATCACCCAAACCCTAACCCTAATGGCCAATGGACTCCACCCACCCCTCCCAAACCCTATAAGACCCCCTCAAATCCTCATAGTCACTCACAAATTCATTCCAACATCAAAGTTGAAAAGGAGCAAAAGAGTGAGTGAAGGAGTGGAAGTGCAAGAAAGTTAGAAGAGGGATTCTACATCAAGTTGAAAGGACTTTTCAAGCAAAAGGTAGGATTCCATGACTGGTTTTTTTTTTTTAACTAGTTTCATATTCTAATTCATATTTTAATTTGAAATTTCATTCATAATTTCATAGACATGGCTACAAGTGCATTAGCAAATAGCATATTAAATTTTAGTTGTTCAATGTTCATTGTTCATAATGTTATCAAATTTTAAACTTTTGCCAAACTAGCATGAAATTTTTGTGTATCCTTTGCTCTTGTGCTTCGTGCAACCTGAAGTAAGAAAAACAAAAGTAAAATCCTTGGTTGACAAAAATTAAGAACAAAGATTTGTATTTGTGTATCCTTTGCTTTTGTGCTTCGTGCAATCTAGAGTAAGAAAAAAGAAAAGAAAATCTTTGTCTTAATCCTTTGCGTTATGTTATATAGCTGCATGCATAGTTTGAATTTTAAATTTTTATATTGTTTATTGCAGTGTCATAATGAGTTCTCATTGCATGAGTGAGGATGAGGTTGAGGTTCACTCTCACAGTGAAACTGAATCTGATTATGCACCTGATGTTGATGAAAATGTAGAAGCAGAGAGGGGTGACTGTTTAACCCAAACCACTAGTTCTATGGCCATTGTAGCTGCAAATATGAATTGCCCCTCCACATTTTCAAAAGAGTATGTTAAGGGTCCTTTTGATCCTAAGTCTCCTTTGAAATAATTTGCAACAAATTTACCAAACAAGTCTGGGACATCTGGGGGCACAAGGTTGTGGAAGTGCCACTTTTGTGGCCTTGAATGGTTTAGCAGCATTACTAGAGTTAATGCCCACCTCTTTCATATCCAAGGAAAAGGTGTGGAAGTATGTAAGTTTTTGGCATCAACAAATTGTTGGAAGGTCGGTGCCTTCGTCCCCTTGGATAGGTTGGTGCCTGTCCAACCCACCGCAAATTTGTGACATGGCTTAACCGCCTCCCATGGATCTTTCATAAATTTGGCGTTTGTATCAAACATTAACATGTTGATCTTTTGGTGCAATAGCAAAGCCATTGCAACAATTGGTATCAGAATGGGGTTCCTTCGGAAAGAGAGCTTAATCACTTGAAGGCAAATCTTGTTAGCACACATGGGTTCTCATGAAGGACTTTCTACAACCAGAGCTCCTTTATTTGATGGTTCAAACTACGCTTTCTGGAGTATACGAATGCGTACTTATTTGATGTCTCTTGGATTTGATATATGGCGAAGTGTGGTAATTGGATATACAATTCCAGCAACTCCTCAAACAGATGTAGATGGAAAAAGAGCTTTTGAAAACAATGCCAAAGCGATGAATGTCATCCTCTGTGGTTTGGCAGAATCTGAATTTGTTAAGGTCATGCACTGTGATATAGCTCATTAAATTTGGGACAAACTTAGGAAAACTTATGAAGGAGCTAGTAAAGTCAAGAAGACAAAGCTTCAGACACATAGAAGACATTTTGAGAGTTTTAAGATGTAAGAAGAAGAGAATGTTGCTGCATATCTTCTACATGTTGATGAAATTGACAACACAATCAAAGGCCTAAGAGAGAAGATTGAGGAGTCCACAGTTGTTCAGAAGATCTTAAGGTCCCTTCCTTTGTGTTTTGATGCAAAGGTATTTGCTATCGAGGAAATGAAGGACCTTGACAAGTTGACAGTAGATGAATTACATGGCATTCTCACAGCTTATGAGATGAGAATAATTCCTGATCAATCAACCAAAAAGGAGGCAGCCTTTAGAGTTTCAAAAAAGGGAAAAGGCAAGGAGCTTGCAACCAGGGATAGTTCAAATGAAGATTCAAATACTGAAGAGGCACACTTCATGAGGAAATTGAAGAAGGGTTCAGGAAAATACAAAGGCAAGTTGCCTTTCAAATGCTTCAACTGTGGGAAGGGAGGACATTTTGCAGCCAAGTGTCCATATGAGAAGAATGAGGACAGCTACAACAAAAAGAAGCCCAAGTTCAACAACAAGAAGTATAGAGGAAAGGAGAAGAAGTCTCAAAAATTTAAGAAGAGCCTCTATTCCAAGGATGAAAGCTGCTCATTAGATGATGGTGAAGAAGAATCTTCTACAAAAGAAGTTCTTGTCATGGCTAAAGAAGAAGACCTCGCTGAAAATGAAGAACATGTAGATCATTTTGATGAAGAAGAAGGAGAGGTGAACCTTGAAGAAGAACTTATAAGTGCTTTAAGTGAAATAAAAAATATTAGGAAGAAAAATCAGAACTTGAAGTTGCAACTATAGGTAGAGAATGAAACAAAAACTAAGACATCTCAAGCACTAGAAGAAACTGAAAAGAAGAATGTTGATCTAAAAGTTCAGATTGAAGAAGCTAGAAAAATAGAAGAAAAAATCAGAAATCAGATTAAGCTAAAGGAAGAAAATTGTGGAAGGCTTGAGGCTGAAATAGTTTCACTCAGAAAATTAGACAAATCAATGTTACAGCTGAATAATGAGATGAAAAATTAGAAAAGTTCTATGTCATTAGATGAACTCATTAGCTCAGAAAAATCTTTTGCTGATAAAAATGGAGTTGGATATGAAGAAGGTCAAAGTTCCAAGCCTGCAAAAGAAGAAAAGAAAAAGAGCAATTTTGATAGTGCAAAAGATTCACAATCAAAAATCAGAAACAACTCTTCTAGAAGACCTATCTCTAGGCAAGTTCATATGACCAGGTTTAACAATTCTTTCTTTTATGGGTACTGTTTCTCATGCAATCATTTTGGTCACAAGGCAACAAACTGTAGAGTATATGCAAGAAGTGATTTCAGATTTATGAATAGGAACTTTTTGCTCCTTTGATGAATTACAATGCTATATGCTACAAATGCAATAATTTTGGTCATACTACAAAAGCTCGTAGAAGTGATAGCAGATTTTTCTAAAAACCAAGAAGGAAGAAAAGGAGAACAAAGCAAAAGAAGTTGATAACAAGGTTTGGAGGAAGAATAAAGAGGTAGAAAAAGTTGAATTTATGATTGTGCAAACAACCTTACATGCACAAGATGAGAGGGATAAATGGTATCAGAGCAAGGTCACGGGTTCGAGTCCTGCGATCGCACTGGGGGGAGGGGGGATTGTTGGAAGGTTGGTGCCTTTGTCCCCTTGGATAGGTAGGTGCCTATCCAGTCTGTTGTGGATTCGTGACATGGCTTAACTACCTCCCATGGATCTTGTATAAATCTAGCGTTTGTATCGAACATTAATAGGTTGATCTTTTGGCGCAATGGCAAAGCCATTGCAACACAAATAACCTGAAATTAAGGGCTGAGATATGTAGGCGAAGGAGTGTTGGTGGTGAAGACAGTGCAGCTACACCTATATCTGTTTCATTGTCTCATAGGCCAAGGGGTAAGCAAAGCCAGCCACACTGTTCTACTTCTACTTTGTAGAGGCAATTTACATGTATGCCATCTACTTCAAGGGCCTGTGCAATAGAGGCTAGGGGCAAACGCAAGTTGACAACTGATGCTCCTAACCCAATAGCTGAATTATTCAATGTGCAAATGAAGGATGATGCAAATGATGCCATTGGAAAATTCTTCTTTTCCAATGGCATTCCATTCCATGTGGCTCGATCTCCTTATTATAAGGAGGCGATGGTGATGGTAGCAAGGGCAAGACCAACATATGTACCACCAAGGGAGACAAAATTGAGGACCACAATCTTAGATCAAAGCTATTCCAAGATAAATGTGTTAATGGAGAAAATGAAGAAATGTTGGGTGGCAAATGGACGCAGTATTGTCATGGATGGGTGGATGGACATTAGGCATTGTTCACTCATCAATATCATGGTTACATGTTCAAAGGGCCCATATTTTCTTAAGGCAATTGATTGTTCAAGGATGTCAATTTTCAGTTTCAGATCCTCAAGGATTCTATTGAGGAGGTTGGGCCACAAAATGTGGTCCAAGTAGTGAGAGATGCAACCCATGTGGCAAAGCTACAAGAAATTGATTGAAACAATTTACAGACACATTTGGTGGACTCCTTGTTGCATGCATGCCATGAATAATGCACTCAATGACATGGGGAAGATTGATTGGATCAAAGCAATGGTCACTGATGCTAGAGATGTGCAGATGTTTATCTACAACCACCACACTTCACATGCACTCTTCAAGACCTTCTCTAAGAATGAATTCTTGAAACCTGTCGAGACTAGATATGCATCCTATTTCATTCTCTTGGAGAGAATGCTTGAGTTGCAAGAGGCATTGCAATTAATGGTTATGATAGTAGAATGGAATCGCTGGTCTGAGGCCAAGATAGAGTAGGAGAAGAGGGTGAAGGATGTAGTGAAGAGTGATGTTTTTTGGGGTGATGCAAAATACATAATCTCTATCATTACTCCAGTTTTCCAAGTCATTAGATATGGGGATGCCAATGCACCTAGCCTTGGAGAGGTGTATGAGTGCATTGATTCTATGCTAGGCCAAATGAAGCTTGTCGTGTGAGGACCCCACATTAGCATTCTAACATGAGCACATTCAGCTAATCATTCAAAAGAGATGGGAGAAGCTCAGCAGTCCCTTGCACATGGCTGCCTATGCATTGAACTCCAAGTGCTACATGCAAAGGCTTGGTAGAATTACACCCCTACATGATGCTGAAGTGAAGGCAAGGTTCTTTAGGGCCATTGAAAAGATATATGGTCCTATAGAGGCCGGCATCATTCGTACTGATTGGAAAAAAATTGCCACTCTTAGGGGTTATTCTGAGGTGGCCAAGATAGATATGGGAACTATGGCATGGGAAGACCCAATTTCGTGGTGGAATTGCCATGGATTGATTTCTTTGACAAGCACTTTAGCCATTCAATTGCTATCTCAGGCTTTTAGTTCTTCAACTGCTGAGAGGAATTGGTCTACTCATAGCTTCATCCACTCTCTTAAAAGGAACAAACTTACCTTTAGGAGAGCAGAGAAGCTTGTGGTTGTACAAAGAGAGTCCAACAACACGGTGGGATGTAGAGCTATAGGAGCGAGAATAGGTTGATGAAGATGCTACAGTTACATAGGTAGGGTTGTGGTATTAGTTTGGTGGAGCTTGAGGATGTGTCCACTTCTAGTAGTTCTAGTGATAAGAGGTATGGGGATGATTAGAGGCCTCACTTCACTGCATTTTGTTATTTTGACATGATTCGTGATTCTACTCATTGTAATCATCTTTCTGAAATATTGAATATAAAAGTCAAATTCAACATTTTCGTTGTTCAAACTTCAATGTTATTGTTAAATTGTTAAAGATTTTAACTAGTAATTTCAATTTTCCAAAGTTTCATTTCTAAATTCAAATTATATTTCTTATACATCTTTTTATAAAAAAAATATTCCAAGTACCTATATGTATATTACCGCCACCTCTCCCCCCTCCCCACTGCCACCACCCCTCGCCCCCCATCCCCCCGCAATCCCCAAACTTAGGCCCTTGATCCCCACATCCCCGCGTCCTCCCATCCCCCCATCAAGAAACTCAGTGGACCACTGCTATTTATAGTAAGTCATTGTTTCGGCCTCAATCATATCTCCTCATCTTCAATGTCACCTTGACACATTCAAATTTGATATCCGATGCTCTATTGTGGTTTTCGTAAATTAAGTAGGCAAATTTAAATAAATGCTTATAATATTATATTTTGGCTAATGTTTCACTAGCATTTATTTAATATTTTAAGGTGACTTTGGAGTTGGCGCCTAAGATGAAATCAAATGAAATTTTTAATAAAATAAAGTGCATTGTTTGTTTGGGCATGGGAAATTGGAAGACATAAGGATTTTAATAATTTAATATTTTATTCTCCTTCTTGGGTGTTGGAGTTTAAACATAAAAAGGTTTTTTTGAGCTCATTTTTAGGTATGCATGAATATTGGAAAAGAGGGATATGCTATTGATTTTTTCCAAAACTTCATGAGGACGAAATCCTTCATGGAGAATATCGTCTTCGGAGGTAAAAGATCCTTCCTAGGTGATTGCTGACAATCTCATACAGGGACTGTACCAGTGCTCTGTTTGTGGTGGTTTTAATGGAGTTTTTCTTTGAATTCGGATATTAACGAATATGAAGACAATTTTAATGAAAATTGATTACAGAATACCAGAGGCTTAGTGTTGTTCCTTCAGAAGTTGCAGGTGATTGTCTTGCCCTAGCCGTACACCTTTAGCAGTACATTGGATCCATCATTTTTGCACACCAGGGTTTGGAGAAGTGATATTTTTTTGTGGGTACCTTTTCTAAGGCTCTTTGATTGCCAGGCGACCAGTTTGGGCTTGTTTGAGGGCAGCAAATAGCAGAGTCTGAATTTTCAAAAGAGGTTGTACTAGAGCCAATCGTACCAATTGCTAGGTGGGGCGTGTGGGTTCAAAAGGCTAAATACCTGAGGGCATTTAACTTGCTGGTTGAGGGCACCTAGCAGTTAGGAAGTCATTGAAACGATTCTCAGATTGTTCTTTGTGGATTTTGGAGGGTTTATGGGGTGTATCTGCTTATCCGCCCCTATTTTTGGTGCCTAATACAGATCTGTACATTTGCTGAATGTTATTTCATGGTTTTTCAACAGCATAGTGAAAGTTAGGGTTGGCAAATTGACTATGGAGATTCATTTCCAGCACTTGAGTTAATTGTCCATTACTTTGACCTGCTGCAACAAATCTGAATCACTCTGTAAGACTTCATTATTGAGGTATTTTGTTGTGCTTAGTTGTTAGTTTCATTATATTATCATTTCCTATTGTAATGTTTCATTGAAACGTCAATATCTTCATGAGAATTGTAAAAATAGTGCAAGAAACACTGAACAAAACTCAAATCAGAAATTCATAACAGCAGAAAGCTCTTATTTGCATTGCCATGTGACCTATTGTTGGGAAAAAATCCAAAAAAAAGTTAGGGGGTGTTGTTACAAATTTATTTCTTCTTTTGCTTGAGGAACTGCCCTCTCCTTTTTGGGCGCTCCTGTTGCCTATCAGTCCTAGATAGATACATCCGACAAGCTGACACAGTTTAATCATTTGTCATCACCAGTACAATTCAATTTCAACTTGTAAACTCCAGTTTCAGAACTGCATTGGCATTTCTGTGCAGCGATGACGGACATCTAGTAGAACTCCATTTTCATGTCAACATCAAACCCCACGTTGATCTTAAGAACTACAGCAATTAAAGTGAAGCTGATACTCTTATTGTTTGGCATTTTAATTGGCAGAAGGATAGAATCTGTTCGCCGAGCTATCCAACCAAAGATGAATTTCTTCACTGATCTCACTTTTCCACTCACTAATTTGTCTTCTTTCCTTTCACGTGGGGCCAGGAAAACTTTCACCCATCTCCGAGATGGAACTTCCCCTGGAAGTTTAATTATGAATGAGGCCATGGGTCTCTGTGCTTTGGGGTGTCTAATTAGTGCCCATAGGAGCATATTAGTGTGGTAATGAATAAGAAGGTATGGAATTTCAAGAATTGTGACATATCTGAGGATTGTTCACATGAACATGCTAGTTCACTCATCAAAAGGGGATTATATGTCTTCATACACAAGGATGGATCCAAGGATTGCCCGCGTGAGGATGCTAGTTTAGTTAGGAAGAAAGCAGTATAGGCCTTCGCAGGTTATGATGGATCTGAGGTGTGTCAATATCAGCAAGCCAGTTTCCTTATCAAATAAGGACGTTTTGGTTTTCAAAAATTGTGGCAAGTCTGAGGAATGTCGACGTTCGAAGTTATCCAAACACATTGTTTCTACTCTGTCGAATGATATTTCCAATTCCGTATTGTCGAAAGATAGTTCCAATTATGGTTGCTTCGCTGGATGGAGATCTTGAAAGCATCTTTCATTCACTTCCATCGACCCTATCAATGCCTCGGCATCCCATGAATGGGAGGCGAGGGTGGTTATCTTGATTTCTAACAAAATTAAATTTGAATACATCTCCTCAATCAATCAACACCTTCAAAACCTCTGTTCAACATCTTTCTCCGCAAATAACCATCAAATACATTATCTCACCACAACTAAAATCCCGATTACAAACTCGGGAAAATATTCTTGACTCGGTCCGTAACAGATTTATTTACTAAATTCGAATACCCAATTACATCTAACCTAGGCAAGCAAAGCGCTCAGAGAATCCACTATTATTATTAGGTTGGAAAAAGCTCCAAAATCTCAAAAAGACAATTCCCAAACATCGAAAAAAATTAACAAAATTTACCAACTGGAGTTTCACATCCACTAAACATTAGCGGAAATACTGACTTACAAAATGAGTTGATACCCACATCTTCAAAACTGCTATAGTATAGAATACTGATTATGTGTAGTTAAGTAGAACAAAAATTTATACAGAAAGAGACCTGTAATGAGTACATGAGCACCGCAGTGCTTGCAGTAATAGACATAAAGATCCGAGTCGGGGCCATCTGGAGCAGCATCCTCGCTGGAATACGTGTGCGTTGTTCTCTTGGGCATTTTTACACTTCGCTTTCTTTCTTTTCTGGACAGAAAATCGAGGGCAACTAACAGAAGCAATCTGTTTCGTTTTCACAACAGAGCAATGTCTGCGCTAGATGTCCATTTGCCTTACTACTTAGATTGATGTATACATATTTGTGTATAAACAAATACCCATTGATTCGTCTACAATAGAACTTTTAGACGTTGGGCACTCTTTTTTTATATTATATCAATTCACTACCGCTTAGCTTTTGGGATCTTTTTCTAAATAATTTTTTTTTATTTAAGGGTTATTAGTCAATAGCCTACGTGAGATGTGAGTATGAAACAAGTCTCATGTTAAGTTTAAGGGTTATTAGTCAATAGACTACATATAGTGTGAGATTTGAGTCTGAAACAAGTCTCATGTTGAGTCGTCAGAAAACAAGTTCCAATGTTGTTTAATGGTAGACGAACTACCATTTAATGGTAAAAACCTCCAAAATATCAAGTAAAAGCCTCCAAAATCCTACTTATCACATAAAAGCAAAATAAATATTGATTTGATAATGTATACGAACATTCTATTTCCATTTGCAATGTTTTTTTGTCAATTTGATGGCAATTTTCTTTTTTCATTTGCATTGCTTTATATTTTAAATATGTATGCAAATATTTCATAATCAACAATAGTTAATTTTTTAAAAGAAAAAATCTAGATTTGTCTAAGTTTATTTCATTTCATTATTTATCATTTATTATTAATTGTTTAATCTAACCACATGCAACTAGAATTTGCATGCACAAACATGTACTCTCTAACATATTAATATACATATAGTTTTCTATCAGTGTAATCTTTGAACCTCCTTTAGGTGCAAGTGCTAGTATTAGTCACATTGTACGTAGACTCAATTTGATCGGATATCTAAAATCCATGTTATTTTGGTAGTTTAATGAGTGAAGGGGAAGAAAGTATTTGAGCTAACTAAAACAGTAATTAAGCATGGGGTGAATAGGAATTGTTTACTTTAAAATAAATTTTATCCACTGCATGATGTGATATTAGATTGATAATTGAGATTTGGTATTCAATAATAGATCTAAAGGTTGAGATGATTAAATTATGAGTAGTTGAATTTATGAGAAATTGTTGCACAAGTAATTTTATCCTAAAAATCTACAATATTATCCTAAAAAATTTCTAGTATATCCTTTATAAATATAGATATTTGGTATGTACAAAAAGTGTTCATCAATTGCTATCTAATGCAAAAAAAAAAAAAAAAGATGTGGCACTAAACAGTATATAGGAGCTTATTTTACAAGGATTGAAATTTAAAACTTCATTACATCTTAGTCAAGCCCTACAACTAAATTAACAATAATGATAAAAGAGAGATAAGGGTCACAATGAATGGCATTGAGTTAATCATTTGATTGTTGATTGTGTTGATGCAAGTTGGTGTGTCATGAGCATGAAGAGTATACTTTGAATGTGTACCTTTGATAATGGATTTCACTTGATATAGACAACTTGATTACTTTGTTGATATATGATAGAGGATGACACGTGTTCCTGATTTATTTGTAAAAGGAGTGTTAGGATAGGTGACATTATAATTGCCATCCTAAGTTGATTTATTGGTCTCCATGTTCTTTGGAAAGTGTTCTTGAGGACATGAGGGATGAAATATTTATTATTTATTTCCCTATGACAAATTGTAATTGGATTCAAAGAGGTGGGCCCTTCATGATGGCAGTTACAAGGCATCTCGGGAGAATATTCTTCCTAGGCGTTCAACTTTCTAGGTTGGGACCACTTGAGTGTGCATGTCCTTGCATGTTTTGCATGCTTTTGCATGGTTGGTTGCCCAAGTTTGGATTGCGGTGCATGAGTTTGCATGTAGCCATTGAAGACTTATGGAGCGCTCGAGTTTGACTCAATTTGATTGCTTGTGGGTTAGGCGCCCATGTGAAGGCCATGTGATTATTGAATATTGTATTCTATGTTTATCGGATGTCCACTAAGTTGGGTGTGGGTTTTTCCAGGTGGTTTTTCTTGTTGTTTTGGGATACCATTTGTGGCATTCTCTCCCACAAACTTCTATATATTGGAGCCTTTGGATGGTGGTTTAGTGTGAGTTCTTTGCAGGTTGTCAAGACGACAAAGTGTTGCCGAATTACAGAGAGGATTGTTGTATTGATGTACTTCCTTGAAGATTAATACAAACATTGGATCTCTTTGGGTGTGGAGTTTTTTCTTGCAAGGGTTTCTCCACGTATATCTTGTTTCACTTGTGTTGATGACTTGTGGGATTGTAGATTTTTATTTCATTGTTGCAATTTTCAATCATTTAATCATTTTATGGTAATCTTGTAAACATAATTTCATATATGCAACCACATATTTAAGTTAATATTGTTACAAGTTATACCTTGATTTCCAGCATTTGGTATCAAAGCCAGGTTTTGTTAAGAAATGGATTCCTTTCTTTTGAGTTTTGAAGGTTTTTTGGTTGCATTGGGAGCTTGTGCATTGTGGATTTTGTAGATTTGTGAAGAAGATTTAAAATCATGGCCTCTACCTCTCATTTGGATATTAAGAAATTCAATGGCACTAGCCACGAGATGTGCAAGTTGAAGATGGAGGATCTCCTTGAAGAGAAAGATCAATGGTTGGCAGTTTCAAACCAAATGAAACTAGATAAAATGTCTAACGAAGATTGGAAGAAAATGGATAAGAAGGCACGAGGAACCATTTAGTTGTGTCTTGTAGATTTTGTCCTCTTGAATGTTTTAGAAGAAGCCACCGCATACAATTTGTGGAAAGGGATAGATGATATCTATCAAACTAAAAGTTTAACTAATAAGTTGTATCTCAAAAGACATTTATATTATTTAAAAATGAAGGATGGTGATTCTATTACAAAACATTTAAACGCTTTAAATATGATTCTAAGTCAGCTTGTATCAGTAGATGTTAAGTTAGAAGAAGATAAATGTATTTTTTTGCTTTGCTCTTTACCTGAATCTTGGGAAAATCTAATTGTTTCCATAAGTGGAGGTGGTACAAAATTGAAGATGGATAGTCTCATTGCAATACTTCTTTCAAAAGAGATGAGGAGAAATTCCATGAATGTAGGGTCCCAAGATGCCTTGCATGTGTGAGGAAGGTCCAAAGAAAAAGGAGGGCCTAAAGGGGATAAGAAGAGAGACAAGTCTAGAGGACATTCTGAAACCCCCAAGAAGAGCAGAGTAAAGTGTTAGAATTGTGGTAAAAGAGGGCATGTGAAAAAGGAGTGTAGGAACAAGAAAAATAGTTTGGATGCTTCCACAAAAAAATCCACTGAAGATGGTGATTACGATGCTTTGCTTATTTCTACTAACACTATTAGTGATGATGCTTGGCTTATTGATTTAGGTGCCTCCTACGATATGACTCCTCACAAGGGGTAGTTTACTTTATATTCAGCTTATGATGGGGGAGTATTTTTCCTTGGTGATGACAACACAAAGAAGATTGTTGGTAAGGGAAAGGTAAAGTTGTGTTTCAGTGATGGGAGGGTTAAAACCCTTGATCATGTTTTACATATTCTAGGACTTGAGAGAAATTTGATTTTAGTATCCAAGTTGAATGATTTTGGAATGCATGTGACATTTGACAAGTCTAGTTGTAGGTTGGTACGAGAGAGTTTTGTGATTGCTAAAGGATCTCAGATAGGGACTTCATTTAGGCTTAATGCCTCTACTTTTTGTAATGTTGCCAATGTTACTAGCACTAAAAATGCATATATGTTGTGGCACCATAAATTGGATCACATAAGTGAAAAAGGTCTTAAGAATATTTTGAATAAAAATTTGGTTGACGATCTTTCTGATTATTTTATTGGTAAAAATGATTTTTATGAGCATTGTGTGTTTGGTAAACAAAATAGATCATCATTTCCTTATGGGACTAATATAGCTAAGAGATTATTAGAGATCATTCATTCAGATGTGTTTGAACTAGTGGATGTTGACTCTTTTGGAAAATCTCATTATTATGTTACTTTCATTGATGATGTGTCAAGATACACTTGGATTTATTTTATGCATATAAAATCTAAAGTTTTCACTAAGTTTAATGACTTTAAAGCCTTAGTTGAGAAGTAAATGAATTATAAGGTAAGGGCATTGAGATGTGAAAATGGGGGTGAATACTGCTCTAGGGAATTTGCTGAGTTATGTAAGCATGTACAGGTATTATTTGGAAAAAGAATACGCCTTATACACCTCAACAAAATAGGGCAGTAGAAAGAATGAACTGAACCTTAATGGAAAGAGCTAGGAGCATGTTGAGTGGTTCTAAGCTTGATAGATGCTTTTGGACAAAAGTTGTAAGTACTACATGTTATTTGGTTAATAGATCTCCTTGTTCAGCTCATGTTAATAAAACTCCTTATGAAGTGTGGATAGGTAGAAATCCTTTTGTTTCACATTTTAGGGTCTTTGGTTGTGATTCTTTTGTTCATGTGCCTCGAGAGAAGCATTCTAAGTTGGATCAAAAAGCACAAAAATGCATCTTTGTTGGTTATGATGAGAATATAAAAGGTTATAAGCTTTGGAATCCACTAACTCGTAAAATGGTTTTCTCTAGAGATGTAATTTTCAAGGAGTTTAGAGCTTACTCAGGTGAACAACAGCCAAAGGAGAAAGATAAGACAAAAATAGTGCACTTCGAAACAAAGATTGAGAAGCAGGAAGATGCACATGTGGAAGAACAATCAAAAGAGATTTGAGGATGGAGAAGAAGAAGAGGGTTCAGAGAGTTCAAAAATTTTAGATGATGTGCAGGATAAGCATGAAGATGAAGAAGAGTAACAAGAGCCCCTTACTCCTACCTTGAGAAGATCCACATGGGAACAAAATATAATTGACAAGTATATCCCACCCAATTTCCATTATGTATTTGCTTTGTTGAGTACTGACAATGAACCTAGATCCTACAAGGAGGCTCTTTCTTCAGACGAATGTGAGTCTTGGATGCAATCCATATAGGAGGAGACGATGGCTCTAGCTAGTCGTGATACCTTGGATCTTGTGAGTTTTCCCAATGGAAGGAAGCCCATTGGATGCAAGTGAGTATTTAAAAATAAATTTGGAGTAGATGGTTGGTTAGAGTGATACAAGGCCAAATTAGTGGCCAAGGGCTACTCCTAGAGAGAAGGGGTTGATTTTGATGAAGTTTTCTCTCCTATCAAGCTAAGTTAACTTCTATTAGATTCCTATTATCAATTGATGTTGCTTATTATTTTGAAATTGAGCAACTTGGTGTTAAAACTACTTTATTGCATGGCTAAGATCTTGAGGAAGAAATTTATATGCGACAACCTAATGATTTTGTTGTGAAAGGAAAAGAACATTTGGTTTGCAAGTTAAAGAGATCTTTAAATGGTTTGAAATAGTCACCCAGGATGTGGTACCAGAAGTTTGATGCCTTTGCATTTAATTTGGGTTTTGTTAGAAGTGAGGAGGATCACTATGTTTATATTAAGGTTATTGATGATCAAATTATAATCATTGCCTTGTATGTTGATGACATATTGTTTATGCATAACAGTAAGGTGATGATTAAGGAACTTAAGAATCAACTTTCTAGAACATTTGATATGAAGGATTTAGAGTCTGCAAAATATATTCTTGGGATGGAGATCAATAGGGATTAGGTTCACATAAAGCTTTGGTTAAGTCAAATTAAGTATGTTGATACTATTTTGCAGAGGTTTAATATGCATTACTATAAACCGGTAAATATTCCATTTCCAGTTGGTACTAAGTTGAGTTTAGACATGTGTCCTAATTTTGATGATGATGTCGAAGAGATCTCTAACATTCCTTACACTAGTGTCATCGATAGTTTGATGTATGCAATGGTTTGCACTAGACTAGATATAACCCAAGTAGTGGGAGTTCTGAGCAGGTTTATGTCTAACCCTGGTAAAAAGAATTGGAATTTTGTTAAGATGGTTTTTAGATATTTGTGTGGCACTTCTAATTACTATTTGGTTTATCATGGTATTGATGACGTGGATAAGTCATTGGACATACAAGATTTTTTTGATGTAGATTGGGTAGGTGACTTGGATAGTTGAAGGTCCACTAATGGCTATGTTTTTATTTTGTTTGGAGGTTTTGTGAGTTGGATGAGTAAGAGGCAGCCTACAGTTGCATTATCCACCATCAAAGTAGAGTATATGGTAGCTACACATGCTTCTAAGGAGGCAGTTTGGTTACAAAGACTTGGTAATGGCATTGGTTTTGATTGCAGGACAATGAGGATGCAATGTGATAGTCAGAGTGCCATATGTTTAGCTAAAAATCCTATCTATCATGCTCATACTAGACATGTTGGTGTTCAATATCACTTTGTGCAAGAAATGGTAGAGAATGGTAATATTTTGATTGAAAACGTTGACACTTTGGATAATGTTGCAAATTCTCTCATGAAGCCAATGACAACAGATAAGTTCTCTTGGTGCGGGAAGGCCATGGGCCTTGATCAATATACTTAATTTTATATTTGTATCTCATGGATGTAATTGCAATGTATAATATCAAGTGGGAGAATGTTAGGATAGGTGACATTATAATTGCTATCGTAAGTTGTTATATGTGTCTCCACATCCTTTGGAAAGTTTTCTTGAGGACATGAGGGATTGTAATTGCATTCAAAGAGGTGGACCCTTCACAATGGTAGTTACAAGGCATTCCGGGAGAATATTATTCCTATGTGTCCAACTTTTTGGGTTGGTACCACTTGAGTGTGCATGTCCTTGCATGTTATTTGTGTGTTTTGCATGCTCTTGCATGGTTGGGTGCCCAAGTTTGCATGGTGGTGCATGAGCTTGCATGTAGCCATCAAAGACTTATAGAGCAATTAGGTTTGACTCAATTTGATTGGTTGTGGGTTAGGCGCCCATGTGAAGGCCATGTGATTATTAAATATTTTATTTCATGTTTATGAGATGTCCACTAAGTGGGGCATGGGTTTTTCCAGGTGGTTTTGCTTGTTGTTTTAGGATACCATTTGTGGTATTCTCTCCCACAAATTTATACCTTGATTTCCAACAAGGAGAGGAGGAATTTTAATACTTTTTATCAAAACGTATTTGTCTACTCTTTCAATCATGTGTGCAAATGACATGGGATGATGTATTTAAATACATAACCATAGACATGTGAATTTAGAATTTTGGTGTCATTATCAACATGTAACTATCATATCCCAAAAATGTCAACCTTGAAATGTGGCAACATATTTTTTTAGGAAAAGAGGATTAAATCAAACCAACCATCATATCCAAGAGAAAGGATTCCAATTATGATTGTATCTAGGATATGTAAACTGTTAGAAACAAGATCGATGAGTATGAATAATAAAAGTGGCATGTATAGGTGATGGATTGGGTCTTGGATTAGTAATTGCACTAAAAAAAGGTAAATCATGCTCTAGAGTCATGCATTAAAGATATCAATCCAAATTGGTGTAAAAAATAGAGTGGAAAAGTGGTTAGGGTATGCAATTTCTACTCTATAATGGGATCTTAAAGAGAAATAAAATACTAACCCTAAAACCCTGGGATGCATTGTCTCCTAAACAAGCATAATATACATCAATACAAATCATCAAATAAGGAATAACAACTAAATTGAAATTAAAAGAAGGTTAAAATGAATAGTTGGGGAATGATTAGACACTTAGTCTATCGAAATTAATATGGCAGTTGTTTGGAATATTTTTATTATTTAGTTGTTGTTATCTTCAATTCTACTCTCATTTGCTTTAAACCTACTTCTAAAAGAGTTTGTTATTATAAGCTCAATGGTACCTATTATAGGATGGAGATACCATCTTAACTTCTTCAATAGTGATCAAGTCCCTTAGGATTTATACAAAGTTTGGAAAAAAATGCTAACAAAGATGTAATTCCAATGCAATGGATGTAACTAAGATTGAGATTAAATTAAAAATAATGTGATAGTGGTTGAATTTTTTTAGATGTTAATGCTTTGTAAGGATATTCATTGTTCTTAATAACCTAGTAAATGTCCATAAATATACATTCCTAGCTATTTTAAATTAGAATTTTTTAGCATTTGGGATAGCCTACCATGGTTAAGTCTGTAAGGTATAACTTAAGAGCATGAAATTCAAAATTTAAGAGTCAGTTAAAGCACCAAATAGGTCTAATTAAGTGATTATGAACATATAATTACATGTGTGGAAAGTGGTAAAAAATGAAGGTGTAAAAGTGAAGGGTATGAACCTTTATTGCTTCCATATTTCCCCCACTTTTATGTGTATATAAATCTACAAGAGCATACATGCCAAAGTAAAAATGAAAGAAATAAACAAATTTAGTATAGATATAGTTTTTCTAGATTCTAGATTTTCAGCATTCTAGTTCGAACATGTTTCCCATATTAGGAAAATCCCTGTTGCACTATGTTGTCTTTAGTGTTGTCATTGATGTCAACCTCTAGTGTGGGTATTATGAGAAAGTGTTTGTGGTGTTGAGCAGGTTTTGTCACTTGGTTTTCAAGTTCTTTTGAGAAAAAATGCATAGAGAGTGTACAAGGTGACATGGATGTGTTCTATATTATGCTTCATATTTCTTCATGCTTGAAGATGTGGTTGTGTAGTTTGGATGTGATGTTCAAAAGTGTTCAGAGGTGTTATATCCAAAGTTTTATGTTTTGGATTGTGCAACAGTAGAAGATGTGTTTGAGAATGTATTGGACTGTGAAGAAGGTTGTCTAAGAGAAATGGAATTGCTCTGCATTTCTCGATGTTGAAGTTTCTTGTCTTGTAGATTTGGTAATGTGTTAATATTGCTTGTATCTATCTTCCCTTTGATGATTTGGTGTTTTTTTGTTCTACAAGCTTGGTTCATGAGTTGTGTTTCAGTGGTAATTTGACAGGTTGCATAGGATGATAGTATTTTTTGTTGTAGGTGTTTGCACTAGCATTTTTGAATGTTTTATTGATGTTGAAATATTTCATAATGTTGTGTGATGTTTTTATGTGGTATGCAAGATGTTTTTGGACTCAATGAAGTGTGAATGAGGTTGCTTGGTAGTGTTAATATCAGTTTGGACAACCTAGCATGTTAGCATTACTTGTAGATGTGTTTCGTGGATTGTGGAAGCAAGGTGCGGCATGTCAGTGTAGATTTGGGTCTTGGTTAACCCTTGGTGTAGGTTTCCTTCACTCCTTTCCATCATAAAGGTGTTTGGTGCCTATTTGGTGGTTACATGTTTGAGGTGCATATATTTTATTGAAGTTGGCTTGGAGAAGGTTGTTTAAGGTCAAGGTTGATATATATGCAAGGTCAATTATTGGAGAAGTGTGTGGTGTGAAATGATGTAAGTGTGATCAAGTATTATGATTTGAGTGTGAGCATGAATGCTTATGACTACTGGAAGTAGTGAGCAGAAGGTGTCTACATTTAAATGTGCTTGAAGTTGTTGGAGGTAGTGAGCCAAAGGTTGTGAATGGTGTAGAGTTTTTGTTGTGGATTCTCCTATTGCTTTGAGGTAGTGAACCTCCTTGTAGCAAATGTTCTCTATTTCGTTTCTATCCAGGAAGTGAACCCTTGGTAGTGAGCCCTTCTTTCTTTTGGGAAATGATAATTTGGGTAGTGAGCCCCTCCAATAGTGATCCTTTTGTAATTGATATTGTTATTCATATATATGTGAGTTAATCCTCATCGTGGTTTTCCCTTATTAGGGTTTTCCACATAAAATCTGGCGTTCTATTATGTATGGTTGTTGTTGTGTTGATGTTTCATTTTACATTTATGTTGATGCATAATAAAAGTTTAAAGGTTAATGAGGGTTTGAAGGTTTTTATATACAATTGATTCACTCCCCCTCTCAGTTGTCTTATGTGTCTAACAATTGGTATCAGAGAAGAGGTTCCTTAGAAGCTCAACCACTTGAGGTAGATCTAGATGACACACAGGAATGGTGTTAAATCTCATATGTTTGATGGAAAAAATTATGCCTTGGAAAGCAAGGATGGAAGCCTTTCTTGTCTTATTAGGGTTTTTTGTATGGAATTCAGTTGAAAATGGATATACTATACCTACTACTACTCTGACAAGTGAAGATGATATCAAGGATTATGAGAATAATGGAAAAGCAAGGAATGCTATCTTGTGTGGACTCTTTGATTTAGAACTTGTGAAAGTGATAAGATACAAAACTACTAAAGAGGTTTGGGAAAAGTTGAAGAGAATTTATGAAGGAGATCTGATAAGGTCAATCAAGCAAAGATGTAGAATTCTAAAGCCAAATTTGAAAACTTGAGGATGTTAGAAGATGAAGATATTATCTAGGCTACATGTTAAGGGTGTGGTGGAACCCCTAAAATTATTTGTGTTCCTCTGATAAATTTTGAAAAATTATTTGGTTGTTTTCTTGAATTTGGACATGTCCTATGGCTTAGGGTTTGGTCTTTCCTTTGTTCTAGGGTTTACATGTGCCTCAAACCCTCTAAAAACCTTAAAGAGTTAATTCCTTTTCAAATGTTATAATTTGTTGTTGACCTTCTGTCACCAAATTTCTAGTCATATTAGTTATGATCTATCATTGAACTCATCCTTTTATCGATCCCTCAAGCCTAGGGTTCCCAATTGTTTCCCATCAAGTTGCTTTAAATATTGTTGCATTATGCGGGTCACAAATCTTTAAATATTTACTAAGATGGTCTTAAGTTAATGGTTTAATGTTTTATCATTGGTCTAATGTCTAGACCTTAGTTTTATGTCCCCTCTGCTCGTCTTCCTTATCGGGTCCCCTTTAAAGTACTAACAATTGTGCATGTGCAAATATAATCCTTTTATGCAGGTCATCAGATCTATGAGATGACATCCTAACCACTCCCTATGCTCCAGTTTGGCTTTGGTTTTCATTAAAATATTTGGGCAAGTTGGTGGCTGAGCACCATGTGTCCCATCTATCAGTGGGGCCCATTAACCTTCAAATGTAGTGAACACTCAGTTTAGTGAGATCAACGATTGAGATGGGGTGGCATGAGTCAATTTGGACTATTCCCTACCAACCCCACAACACAAATAACCTAAAATTAAGGGTTGAGATATGGAGGCTATGGAGTGTTGGTGGTGAAGAAAGTGCAACTACACCTATATTTATTTATTTGTCTCATAGGCCAAGGGGTAAGCAGAGCCAACCACACAATTTTACTTCTATTTTATAGAGGCAATTATACATGTTTGCCATCTTCTACTTCAAGGGCCCATGCAATAGAGGCTAGGGGCAAACGCAAGTTGAGAATTGATGCTCCTAACCCAATAGTTGAATTATTCAATGTGCAGATGAAGGATGATGCAGATGATGCCATTGGAAAATTCTTCTTTTCTAATGGAATTCCATTCCATGTGGCTTGATCTCCTTATTATAAGGAGGTGATGGCAAGGGAAATACCATCATATGTGCCACCAAGGGAGACAAAATTGAGGACCACAATCTTGGATAAGAGCTATTCCAAGATAAATGTGTTAATGGAGAAAACAAAGGAATGTTGGGTGGCAAATGGATGTAGTATTGTCATGGATGGGTGGATGAACATTAGGCATCATCCACTCATCAATATCATGGTTACATGTTCAAAGGGCCCATATTTTCTTAAGGAAAATGATTGTTCAAGGCATCACAAGGATGTTTATTTTTAGTTTTAGATCCTCAAGGATGCTATCGAGGAGGTTGGGCCACAAAATGTGGTCCAAGTAGTGAGAGATGTAACCCATGTGGTAAAGCTATAGGGAAATTGATTGAGACAACTTATAGAAACATTTGGTGGACTCCTTGTTGTGTGCATGCCATGAATAATGCACTCAAGGACATGGGAAAGATTGATTGGATCAAAGCAATGGTCAATGATGCTAGAGTTTTGCAGATGTTTATCTACAACCACCACACTTCACATGCACTCTCTAGGACCTTCTCTAAGAAGGAATTATTGAAACCTGTTGAGACTAGATATGCATCATATTTCATTCTCTTGGAAATAATGCTTGAGTTGTAAGAGGAATTGTAACTAATGGTTATGATAGTAGAATGGAATCATTGGCCCGAGTCCAAGACATATCAGGGGAAGAGGGTGAAGGATGTAGTGAAGAGTGATGTTTTTGGGGTGATGCAAAATACATAGTCTCTATCATTGCTCCAGTTTTCCAGGTCATTAGATATGGGATGCCAATGCACCTAGTCTTGGAGAGGTGTATGAGTGCATTGATTCTATGTTAGGTCAAATGAAGGTTGTTGTGTGAGGACCTCACATTAGTATTTTACCATGAGCACATTCATCCAAACATTTAAAAGAGATGGGAGAATCTCAACACTCCCTTGCACATGGTTTCCTATGCATTGAACTCCAAGTGGTACATGCAAAGGCCTAGTAGAATTACACCCTTACATGATGCTAAAGTGAAGGTAGGGTTCTTTAGGGCCATTGAAAAGATGTATGGTCCTATAGAGGCTGACATCATTTGTACTGAGTGGACAAAATTTGCCACTCTTAGGGGTTATTCTTAGGTGGCCAAGATGGATACAGGAACTATGGTACAGGAAGACCCAATTTTGTGGTGGAATTGCCATGGACCGATTTCTTTGACTAGCACTCTAGCCATTTGATTGCTATCTCAGCTTTTTAGTTCTTCAGTTGTTGGGAGGAATTGGTCTACTTATAGCTTCATCCACTCTTTTAAGAGGAACAAACTTACCTTTAGGAGAGAAATGAGGCTTGTGGTTGTAAAAAGAGAGTATGACAACACGGTGGGACATAGAGCTAGAGGAGTGAGCACGAGTTGATGAGGATGCTATAGTTACACAAGAAGGGTTGTTGGTATTAGTTTGGTAGAGCTTGAGGATGTGTCCACTTCCAGCAGTTCTAGTGATGAGGAGTATGGGGATGATTAGAGGCCTCACTCACTACATTTTGTTATTTTGACATGATTCATGAGTGTACTCATTGTAATCATCTTTATGAAATCTTGAATATAAAATTTGAATTCGACATTTTCATTGTTCAAACTTCAATGTTATTGTTAAATTGTTAATAAATTTAATTAGTAATTTCAATTTTCCAAAGTTTCATTTCTAAATTCAACATTGTCATTCTTATACATCTTTTTATAAAAAAAAAAAATTCAAGTACCTATTTGTATATCAGCGCCACCTACTATGTCATACATGATATGCTTAGTTTTGGAACACTATACTATTATGTGTGCTTGAATGTGTAATAATAGTTTTCAAAAAATAGTTTGAGATAGAGGTGTGTGAACATACAAAAGACATATCCTTTTAGCAATGTGTATTTTTTTAGAAAAAAATTGGCCAAAGTAATGCAAAATCACTACTTGCATTGTCGGTTCATAGTGTCTATTTATTTTCTCAATCACACATATCAGAACATGAAACTTGAATCTTCGCTACTACTAATCAAGCACCAATCAAGAACACACATTCACAAAGTAGAATACTAGATATAAATGGAAACCCAAGATGAGATTATCCATTTGGATCTACTGTCCAAATCTAGCCTCACAAAGCAAGAATATACAAGTGAATTTTACAATATGAAGTAGGCACCAACCTACCGAAGACACCAATCCCCAATTGTATCTATAGGAATCAACCTACTAGAGACACTGTTGATAATTTTTTTGCACTACACAACATAGATAAAACACAAAGTGCTCTCTCTCTTGAAAGGAAAATTTATTTAAAAAACTTTAGAAATTAACCCCAAGGCTTTGAATGTCAGGTCTTGACTCTATAAAAATGACTAGTGGTAAAAGTTATTGTTGGTTTCACAAAGAGCATTTATGGTTCAACAAAAGACTACAAGCTTTTTTGAAACAAGAGTTTTATGAAATTTAAAAAATGATGCAAACCCTAACTGTAATTCTCAGATTTAAAATTAAAAAATGATTGTAAATCATCAAATATGGCAATCAACACTAATGCTTTCTTTCCTAAAACTAACCCAAATTCAAAATAAATTGCAAAAGATAAGGGTTTTCAAAGAATTATAAATCTAAATCCTAAGGACAATAACAACAAGGACTAATTCTTTAGATAGATGGATCCCTCATAAACTAATTCTTGCTTAGCCAAGGTAAAACCTACAATATTACATAAATAATACAATCTTCAAAGGAAAATTAAAATAAAAAATTAAACTGTAAACATTCAAACACATACCTAGATTTGGCATAATATAAATAAGCATTCATAGTTGAACCATTGCATTTAAAAGGGCTTAGAATAACCATACAGAGTAACTTACAATCAACAAATTACAAATGGTATGAATCAGAGATCTATCAAAATACCTTCAATGCTTTTCCATTTTTGTAACTGAACTAAACAACATGAAAATAAAACTTAGAAGTATGAACCATGCAACATTGCATGAAGCAACAAAGAATAAGAGCACCAAAAGCCAATGTCTTCTCCTTGTATTATCTTCAAAATTTGCTTACAACAATTTTAAATCTAACTTTACAATGAAGTAGAACATCATATTTATAGAGTTACATTACAAATTAGGGTTCTAGATTAACCCAAAATCAATAGCTAAGATTAAAAATGATGGGAACCTACCTAGGTCAACCAAAACAAGTTAGAGCTAACCTATTTTAAATGCATTTACATTTTAAAATGTTAAAACAACTATGACACAAAACTCAAGTCACCCTAGGCTGGTGTGGGACTTTTACAGGCATGGATTCTAAGGTAGGTCGTCCCCCTCCACATCTTTCCATGTTTGTTTCCTTCTTAAATACTCTTGAAATATATGCAAAATGACATTTAATTCCTCCAAGCTAGGCATAGGAATTATCTATATTTTGTATGATGTTGCTACCACCCCAGCCTCAAAACCTTTTAGTGCTTTGGTCCAATCCTGCTAAGATTCTTGGAATATATGCATGAAACTGATATGCATAGTTGCATCTTCTAAGTGATTCTCGGTAATTACATCATCAGCTACATGAGTGAGGCTACTTTTCCACCATTGTTTTAATATATCAATTTTACTATACCTTAGTGATTTTCTTTTTAGTCATAGCTTCCAAAAACCAAACACAACCTCTAAAAACTTCATGTAAATCCTTTTCCATTTTTGGAAATCAATTAATACCTTATCTATTATCTCCCTTTTAAATTTAAAAGAATGCAACCAAGATTCAGGCTCACCAACCTTATCTACAACAATTATTTTCTCTTCTACCAAAACTTGTTGTGGAGCATCAACCAACATATTCAACCTCACTATAGTCTTATCATCAGTGGCTTTACAAGGTGAAATTATTTTTTGTACTTTATCCAAACAAGTTGAACATCTATCATATAATTGCATAATTTCATCAAGAATGGGGATTCCGTTGTTAAACACCCCAACAATCCATTTTTGAGAAAATTTTGTAGAGGATTTCATCTTGGCCAACTCATCAATGGCCTCCTTTGAAAGCATTTTGCGCTATGTAGAAGAGCCAACATCCGTTTGAAGTGGGTTAACAAAGTGCCTAACGTAACTTTGCAACTCTTCCACTTATGCTTTCAAATACTCTTTGGCCTTCACCTCCTTTTCAAGCATCTGTACAATGGTATCTATGGATTCCCTCAGCTCCTATAATTCTTACTTCTTTGAAGTAGGACCCAATTTTATTGTGGTAACATTATAATCCTTGAGAGTAATGTCTCCCTTTTCTTTTTTGGCAACAGGGTGGCAATGTGCATAACTTGATTATTGGAATAATCCCTAACAATTTTAGAGTATGTTTTGCCCTCTTCCTTTCCTTGGAATTATTTGTGGTTTCCAAAAACTCATCCCAATTAGGAGTAGCTACTTCTACAATTGGCTTAATCTTTAGATGCTCCTTGAGCCATTCGGGAGCAATAGATTTTTCCATGTTTGTATCTTCCTCCTATTTTTTATCCTATTTTCCCTTATCTTTCTCTTCTTCTTGTTGTTGTTCTTCTTCTTTGGATTCTTGATGTGGTTGATCATCATTTTCAACATGCTCCTCATGTTCCACAAAATTATCCTAAAATTCATCCTTCTCTTGCTTAATGTCCACTTCTATAACTGGTGGGATTGAATCTACATGCCACTCATCAACTGGTTGATCTATCACAATCTCCTCTTGATGCAATTATTCTTAACAACGTTGCTCTAGAGTTTTATTAGTGGTTTCTCCTATGGTGGTCACCTCCTTCCTTGCAGCCTCCTCCAACTATTTTGCAACCTTCTCTAAATTCTCCAAGTTTGGGAATGGAATCACACTCCTTGTCTAGAAGCCTTTCTTTGGTATACAACTTGGGGCTTATTCCTATAACTCAATATTAATTGCTTCTTCTTTTGTATTTCCTTCTACCTCAAGGGCTTGTGTATCTACAAAATTCTTTATAGAAGGGATCTCCTCTTCCTAACCTACCTGTTCCTTTTGGGAAGGAGGAGTTGGGTCTGCTAAGAAGGATACCTTTTCTTCAACCTTTCCCTAGTAAGCCTTCATTTGGATGACTCCTTAGTAGATGATTTTGGTGCTTTTCTCTTCTTGTTATTGGGTTTCCTCTCAGCAACATTTATTATCTCCTTTTTACCCCTATCCCACTTGATGATCAATGGTTCCTCTTCTGAATCTTCCTCCTCAACTGCATGAACTTTAGCCTCCTGTTCTAGATATTCTTCAGAAGATTGGGATTCAAGACCCCAATTAATTCATAGGATAATTCAACTCCATTAGCCTTCAGTCCCATTATTTTGTGATTGGCCCACAATTTTGTATATATTAACACAGGATCTACATAACCTCATTTAATTCAGTTACCTCCTCTTCAACCCAATCAATTGGAGGGACTAGTTTATTTGCTATTTGCATGTAGTCATGATACTAGATTAAATCCCCACAATCATCTACTTGATTAAGGATATCCATAGTCCTATACAACATGGACATCTTGGAATATTTCTTCTTGAATGCCTCAAATTTGTCTATGCAATTTACTCAATAGTCTTCAATGTGGGGCTTGTTCCTGTATGATCTATTTGCAGCTTTTCTTGCTACCACATGTGGATCAAAGTTCCTTCTTTCTATATGTGTTTGGAGATGAAAGAAATCCATCTCAACTTTTGAATTTTGAGCACTGATAATGGTAGGAAAAGCTTCCCAATGATTTATTGACACTGGGAATTCACCTCCCATACCTATTTTGTGCATTCTTTTCAACACTTTATCAAAGGCAACCAACTGCCTTATGACCTCCAATATCACCATCTTGTTAGTTGGATATCTAAGCAATCTGTAAGCCATGCGACTTGGTAGTCCTAAATTTTGATATATAAAAACTTTTGAAATTGGATAAACTAGGAGCCATATTTCTTCACCAATTCTATAGAATTAGGTTGCAATTTGATATGCAACTTGGCCTCCAACAAATTTCTAGTAATATACAAGGAAAAAACATCATTTTCTCTCTTATAATGAGAGGTTTTGGACAAGTGCAATTATGGATGACACTCATATACCTTTATCTCCTTGGGCCCATTGCCCTCTATTCCTTTACATGTCAATCCTCTATATTTGAAATTTTTTGCCAACATGTAGACAACATAAGAGGTTGAATTGTAAATTTCCTAGTCTTTTCTACCTCTTTCAACTACTTGTTGATTTTATCACTTAAAAATCTTTCCCAATGGAAGTTTTCCCCTTCTTAATCTCTTTGATGACATAGAACATCCAATCTTCGAACTAAGCATCCTTCTCAAGCCCATGATTCAGCTTAATAGGGTTATCATGTCACCATATTCCTCATGGAAATCACTTATATGTAGTATCTTGGGAATCTTTGAAAATGTTGGCTTGGTGTGTTCACCCATTTAGTATTTATAATTTCCATAATATTATCTAGATTGTTTGTATAGAATTTCCTAGTTACTTCCAAAGTAAACATTTTTAGCCTTGAGTGAGATGGAATCTCAAAACCTTTAGTCAAAGCTTCTTGAATGAAATTGACCATAATTCTACCTTGTGGTCCAATGATCTTTCTTTCATCAGATGTGTAGTGCTTGGCACACTCATAATCATCTTAGGACACTAGAATGATGGTGGCAATCCCACGGCTTGAACAATTCCATTGTGGACCATTTTCTTTGCCAACTTAGAGGGACTTGGGCTAGCTATTCTCTTTTTAAACTCTTCTAAGTCTAGATGACCAAGGTTGGAATCTTCCACATTGCCCAATATGAAATGATCTTGGTTTCTTGTAGAACACCTTTGAAATCAAACTTCATTTGTGTAGACAATGAAAAATGTCCTAGGCTTGCTAATACCATTTTTCCTTGTCAATTCCCTTGTCTAATGTCATAAGTATTCTATTAATTAATTAATTTTAATTACTTAATTAATTCACTTCTACATTTTATTTCCTCTTTGATTAATTAAATAAATTTTATTTATTTAATTACGTCACTAATAGTCTATTCCTCTATAATTAAATAAATTTTGTTTATTTAATTATTTGCCACCTTCAACTATAATTGAATAATTATCTTAATTATTTGATTATTCACTAAGCCTTTTCTATCATTCAATTAAATAAATTTTGTTTATTTAAGTACTTACTAATTTCATCATTTTCTTCCCATTTTGAATTAAATCATTATTTAATTCAAAAACCAACTTGTCACATGTCCCACTTTTGAATTAAATTATTATTTAATTTAAAAGTCAACCTGTCACATGTCCTCTATAATTAAATAATATTTTTATTATGTAATTATTCATTTAAATTTCTCCTACAACCTCTTTATCCATGTCAATCTCATCTTCACATCAAATCTTATCTTTTGATTGTAAGATAGGAAATTTCAAGCAACATAGATTAAGTGACAACCACAACACTATCTAAGCTAAAATCCCAATCGAAAAACAAGAGAGAACAAACAAAAATGAGGAATCAAATGAAAGCATTCAAACAAAAGCTCTCCCCATATTGAAGTTGAATCACCTCCCTTGTCTCTCCTCAAACAACCTTTGCAAGTTTTCCCTTCGTTGTGTGTGTATGCAAGTACTTGCAAACAATAAGCATTAGAGTCAGAGATAAGTGGTTGTTAAATTGAGAATGGAGGAGAAGAGCTTCTTTTATAGATAGCCATTTGAATGGACAGACAAGATCGAACTTCTAGAAAGATTCCAAGATCAACGGTTGAGGAGACATGCACCAAAAAGTAGTGGGTTAGGGATGGCTAAGGATAGACGATCAAGATTAAAAGAAGACTAGAGAGAATCAATAGTCAAGATTTGAAATGAGAGAAAGGAGGGAAACTAGTGGAGCAAATTAAATATTATTTAATTTGGAAGAACATGTGGGCCATTAAATAATAATTTTTAATTGAAGAAGGGAATCTTGAAAATTAAATCATATTATTATTTAATTTGGGAGAGAAAGTGGAGGAATAAGATAAATTACTTAATTCATGGAAGGCATCTTTGACCATATTTTAAATTTGGTAAAAGATATGGAGGAATAAATATTCACTTTAGGTTATTTATTTATGAACAAAAGGAAAATGAATATTTAATTTAAAAGTCATCATGCAACTATTTAAATTAAATAAAGAGGCAAATGAAGAAAAAGGAATTAAATAATTAAGTCAAATTAATTATTTAATATAGGAAAGGTTGTAAGAGGGAGTTAAATAATTTTAGTAATTATTTAGCTATAAAAGAATGAAAAGGATTAATGAATAGATAAATAATTAGGAATGATTATTTAACTATAGATGAATAACGAAGAGAAAATAATTAAATAAATAATAATTTATTTAACTATAGAAAGAAAGAGTGTTAGTGATGCAATTAAATAAATACTTAATTTATTTAATTGATCAGAGAAGAATAAAGATCAAGAAATGAATTAATTAAATAATTAAAATTATTTAGTTAATAGAGGAGTGTGATAACGGACAATAAAATTATTTAATTATGCAAGGAAGAAGACCAAGACAATGGAAAAAATGACGCTCGTAGACCAAGACATTTTTTAGTGTCTACATTGACATCTCATTTAATTCTGGCCCTTGATTGAATTATCTTATAATTCAATCTTAGTCATTCATCCTTATCTTTTCCCTAATTTAGCCTTAACCCTATTTCATACTACATCTTTCATTCTTGGCCATTAATTGACACATCTTATTGACATTCAATCTCAACCCTTCATTCAAATTTTTCTTTTTTATAAAATACTCCTATCATTGTCATCTCTACATCTTATACATCTTAGAAATCTACATCTTAGACACCTTAGACATCTATCTCTAGTTCATATGCAAGTACATGCTACTAGTGTGCAACAACAATCTTCAATATTTTGCTAGTCATTGTCATAGGCTTATTATTGCACACTCAAAATTTGAGGGAAATTATTCATATCAAGCAAAATGGAGAAGGGCAATGGAGGTGAATCAATGATGGCATGAATACTTTATGGTGATATTGCTTTATGTTTATTTGTACTTCATTGCTTTATGTTTATTTGTACTTGCATTGAGTGTCTTTCTCATATTTGGATTTGGGCTTAAAAAGAACTAATGTCTTTATTGTCTTGTGGTTTGCATTTTTCCTTTAGGTGTGTATGCTCTTCTCTTGCACCATTTGGTGATCTTGAGAATCAAAAGCATCTTTTGGCATTTGTATAATCACCCACACATTTGGTTTTTGGATTTTTGTTTATTAAAATGAACCTCATGCGAGTGTGAGAAAAAGGTGTTGTGTATGCTCTCTCCTTGCACTTCGTGTGATCTTGGAGATCAAAAACAACATACTTATCTTACTTTTGTTACCCTTAGAGGGCCTTCCTACCAACTTGTGAGAGGGAACAACCCAAGTGGTTCTTTGTTTCGGTCTGCTATATAAATAATTGTGATTGTTGGGAAAGTCTTCAATCACTTGGTGCAGATGTCCTATACCAACGAGTGGCACCCTCAGTATCCATGAGATATGTCAAAATCCTTTCTAATGAAGGAACTGGGAAGCCTCTTAATTGATATAATCTCATTGCATGTATAGGCACCAGTATTATCCTGAAACACAAATTAAGAACCCCTTGTTTTAGAGGCCAAAAACCCTTTTACTTGATGGTGTAGGAGGTTGGACCTCTGAAGCTGCCCTGCATTCCAGTATTCATTGTAGAGACAAGAAATACCTTGGTTCACAAGATCTTAGGATCTTCAAGGGTAAGATATTTTTGTGTGCCTGTGCTATGTAAGGGGGAGCTAGTGTCACCACAATCTCTAGCTGTTCGCTTTGTCTAAGTGTTTGGAGCAATCGAAATAGGGACTCAACAAGTAGGATCTCTTTCTAGCCTAGGTTGTGCATTGTCTACGAGTGTCTTTATACACATTGCAAATACACATTTCCAAATAAGTGTCTTTAGACTATTTTCTGTGTTTTCCAAAATCAATTTAACAAAACCACACCAAAATTAGTCAAAAATCTATCAAAACCTAGCGAAACACACTGTTAACCATAATTGACTGCCATTCACCACAACTGCAATCTAGAAAACAACAATTGATATTTCCAGAATGATGCAACTGTATCCAAAATGATTCAACTGAGACTCAAAATGATGCAATTGCCTGCCATTGAAAATTTTAGGGGAAATTTGAGACAATCCATTTTCTAATAAATCTTGAGCATCACCTGCTCCTCAATCACAGACTTTCAAGCTTTCATATCTATCATTTACCATCCATCCATTCCTTCATCATTTCATCCTTTGCATTGGCTATAGGTCAAACATTAGGTCATCCTTTAGCTTGCTTCTACCTTGTTGTAGGTTTTGGCTTTGGAAACTTTTCAGAATTTAGAGTAGTCCATAGTGACAAAATTAGATTTTCTTGACCTCACCTTTTCATCACCTTAGTCCTTTGTCATTTAGGTTGGCCCTCAACTCACAAGGCTAGTTTGGGTACCACATTTTTAACCTTGTCATTTTAGTCCTCACCATCATTGAGGTCTTGATAAATTGGATTTTTAACCTTGGCTATCTTAGTTTGATTAAGCAACCTTATCTTAAATATTTCACAAGGTTTTTAGTTTTCATACTCTTAGTCATCCTCTCAGGTCATATTACTATTTACACCCATCATCCTTTCACATTTGGCATACCTTAGACATACTCAAGATATTGACTTCATTGTGACACTATTGACAATTGACTATTGTCACTTTGGTCCTTTGTTTTGACATCACCCTTAGACGCCATTCATACTTTGAAAAATCCAAAAACATAGTTGCATAACATTGGTCTTAGTCATACCTTGGTCATCCCTAGGCATAACCTTTACATAGTCACCTTAGACATCATATCATACCATCTTCATATCCACCTCCCTTTTGCAAGTATTTTATGGTTGAAACAAGGTTGCAAAGGAAACGAAAAGAAATGGATTTCCAACAAGATGATGATTTTCTCAACCCATTTGCTAATTCCTCCTGTGAGAAACCTAGACCACAAGGATCATTTTTCAACCCATTTGAAAAATTCATCATTAGAGACAAACAAGGAAGACCAATGGTGAAGAAGTAGAGGTTGCCACACAAGATCTTGAAGTAGCCTCTTTTGTGGATGAAATTGCGGCATTAGATCCCCAACATTTCCTAGCTAAACTTTTGTGAGAAGGAGCTCAATTACCACATGGTTTTGACGTCAATACACTACAAGCGACACCCACACAAAATAAACAAAACCAAGGACACAATACGCCTACTTCTAATGGCTCCATCCCACACATCAACACATCTATGCCATTAGGGGGATCCATAAAAGATGCAACAAAAATTCACACTTCACTATTTGCCACCCAAAGCATGACATAAGGAATGCCACTATCCATGACACAATCTATGTCACAAACCTTTGGTGTGTCATCCAATCCATTTTCCACATCAAATACCATAGGGGCATCATCTTCCAATCCACTTGGCATAAACACTTCAACCAAAAGACCAAAAAATTTCATCAATAAGACTCCCCAAAAAAATGCATACCAAATATGGGGGCCTCTCAACATACCATTGTATCACAACAAGGGCCTACTCCTCATACACATGTGTAAAACAATACTCAAGGCTCTATTTCACAAAACACACAACATGGCAACCAAGGATCCTTCACACAACATGGTAATCAAGGAACCTTCCACAATATGGCAACCAAAATCCACATGGTCACACCTTTTCGAGGCATACACGATCCAACCCACCTTATAGCACTCATATCCCCACTCACAATCAAAACATTCATAACCAAACACCACCTTACACACATATGCAAAACCCACCTTACACACATATGAAAAACCCAAAACCTGTCATATACACACATACCTTATCAAAACCCATATCATAATATTGGATTCCAAAATGCCAATATAAACTATCAAAATATACAAGACCCATCATTGAATCAAGTGGATGTTCTACAAACTCAAATGCTTTCCCTACAACAATAAATAGAGAACATGTAAGTGTCTGAAAAGAAGACTTACTCCACAAAAGACTTATGTCCCTATCCATTCGACAAGAGTCTATACATGTCACCCTTCCCACATGGTTACATCACACCTAACTTGCCTAAGTATAAAGGGAAAGGAAATCCTATTGAACACACAAGAGAGTTTTCCACTGCTTGCATAGACATTGCATACAAACCAACATATCTAGTGATACTTTTCCTACGAAGCCTTACATGATAAGCACTTGAGTGGTTCACACACCTACCAACTGGCATAAGAACATGGGGAGACCTAGCAAACGAATTTGTGGAACACTTTGTATTCAACATTGACAACAAAATAACTATTGCCACCCTATGTAATACCACACAAGAAGATGGTGAAAACTTTGTGATCTTCTTTTAGCAATGGAGAGGTTTGGCTAGTAGATGTCTCATTAAAATACCTAAAAAACAAAAACTTGTCATGTTCATAGAGAACCTCAATTCAAACTTGAGACATGAGTTACAAATGTAGTGTTGTACTTCATTTGCAAACCTAATTGAGAAAGGAATTATCCTTGAAAAATACCTCATTGACAAAGGAGAAATCAAGAATTCAAACAAAAACACGACCACTCAAAACACTTCAAATGACAAATTTAAATATTGGGCTCGTAACAAGCATGTAACCAACGATGGAGTCACTGATACCAAGACAGTACACACAAGCCCTACCATTACACTCAAAGGACCCAACACCGCCAACAATGCACCCAAAACTCCTTATCAAACAATAAATTTCCTCCCAAACACTCAAGAATAGAGAGTCCAAAGGAAGTTTCCTGCCAGGCATAAATATAGTCCTCTTGGGGAACCAATCGAGTCTGCCTTCAAACAAATTTTTCAACATAATGCTATACAACTAGGTGTTGTCATAATAGTGGTTTACAATTCCTGAGAGGAACGAATTTTAGCTGAAATCACATATTTTTAGAAAATATAATGATTTAAGCCTCAAAAATTTCCATTTTAAGGATTCCAATTGAAGAGGGTTTGGTCAAATCACCTTAGACCAAACCCCCTTGGATAGAATCTCGCTAGTTTTAAACCATACCTATAAATGTGTCTCCTTTACACCTATCAAAATGCTGATAAAAAATCACTTTTTATTTAGATTTTGGGGGATCAAATGAATTCATTTAAAATTTATTTCAAATGATTATTGTATTCCTCAGAACAAGTTATCCAATGAATATAATTTTAATATGTTTTGGTTTTGTTATGTATTTGTTTTTTAAGTTTTATTAAACATAGGTTTTTCATCGAAAATGAATTTCTTTATTCTTCACATGTGGAAAAATAGAAGATTATCAAGAGAAAAATTGAAAAATATGAGTGCAACAGATATTGAAGTCCTTTATCCAAAAATAAATTAAATTAAATTTTGACATATACAAAAAGTTGTGTTATACGTCGTATGCAATTGTAATTCATTTGACTTTGAAACTTGATTAGGAGAAAATATTCAATAAAAAAATATCTAACCAAGTGGAAGCACTAGATATCATAGTTACAAATCTAAATTTGAAAGAATTATAATTTTATCCTTCATGGAAAAAATTATATGTTATCAGGGCGTCACTTTTTAAAAATGTTGTTTTTGAAAAAAACAATTTTCGTGGGAGATGGAAAAAGAAGTGCAATTTGATTCCAAAAATTTTGAAAAAAATATTTTTAGAATCTACAGAAAATAATTTGATGAGACTCTAGTTTGCACCATCTTCAAATTCCTCATAGTTTAGCCGCTATAGGTGCCCGAATGTGAAGATTTAGTTAAAAATAACAATTTCAGTGTCCAGTTTGGCCAAAAATTGTAAACCACTATTATGGGATCACCCAACTTCATGAAGTAAAACCATACGACTAGGGATAGTTCAAACCATCATGGTGGGATGACAATGCCTTTTGTGATTATCATTGAGCCAAAGGACATTCCACCTCACAATACCAACAATTAAAGAATATCGTCCAAGACCTTGTTGAAAATGGAACTATCGAAGTCAATGGACACCAACAATAATCTAATAGCGACCATAAAGTCTTCACAAATCCTTTACATGATCATGAAAGAGGAAAATATTCTAGTTTAGGTAATAAGACCAACAATAATTCAGCCAATTACACTAATTCCAAATTTGACTATACCACCATAGTAAATCATATCCGCACTATCGATGATTACTTCAATACCATTACCATTAAGAAACCACCATAATGCGCTATTAATTTACTCGTCGAACTAAGGTGACAATCCAAGGTCCTCCCCTAAGACAACAATAGCCACCAATGTCCCAATACAATTTACTTGACCATTTGGGAAAGACACCCACGCATATCTCTATCCTAGAGTTATTGCGTATCTCACCTGACCATCGAGCCATTCTTGACAAGGCCTTGCAAGACACTATTGTTTCCACTGACCTTGACGTCAACCGCTTCTAGGAAATGGTGGGTTATTTTGCTAATTCTCACATCACCTTTTCTGACCAAGACTATTTGACTGAAAAGACAAACCATAATGACCCTTTACATCTTGAAGTCCTCGTCCACAAGCACAAAGTCAAATGAGTCTTTGTAGATGGTGGAGTAAGGTTGAATATTTGTACCCTCAAACTGATTAAGATATTAGGATTTTCAAAAGCATGTGTTGACACAACTAAAATCATTTTTATCAAGGCATATGACGATGAAAAACATTCTTCTAAAGGAGTTATCACACTACCCATTAGAGTTGGACCTGCAGTTATGGACATTAATTTCCAAGTCTTGGACCTTGACCTCCCATACAACCTCCTTCTTGGCCGAACATGGATCCATGCCATGAAAGTTGTACCATCCACATACCATCAATGATTCAAGTTCCCTCACTAAGGCACCAAAATCACAATCCTTGATGATCCCAACCCTTTCCAATATTGCAATAATCTGAAAGGGACCACTCAATTCCAAGTTCCTGTCAACCAAGAGGCCTCATCATCTCCCTACATTGATCCATCCTCATTGACCAAGTCATCCACTCCATCTACCACACCATCAAACCCCAAGGTCAAAATCCATGATATGGGATGTCTTGAGTATCATATGGACAAGTTACAGACAAAACAATGCTGCTACTACCGAGAAGGTTCTGACTTCTAACAATGATGTTAAGATAACTTTAGGAGGAATCCAAATAGAGGGTTGTGCTTGGATCAAAAAATTTTGGGATCCTGATGATACATCCGCTTTTACCCTATCCACTTCTGCGCAAACCTTTCATGTCCATGATAACCCCATGTTTGGCTAGGATATCTATGATAATCCACTCTTTGATCCTGACCCTACTGAGGATATCCATACATCATCCCTCCATCTCACCCATTCAGGTTAGGGTATGTCCCCCCTACTGTTTCCTCTACTAGGTTGTCTTTCCAAGGTGTTAAGGATGCACAAGCTTCCTTTGACATTAGTAGTACCAAAAAGGATAGTCCCAAAGTCTCCATTGATGACATTGTCACTCCCCGTCACCCACTAAACATTTTTTTCACTCCATCCACTTCACCCTTTTTTATCACATCCATCTACATTATAGACATGGATCAACAAGGAATATCTCAAGACGAGGACAAAGCCAAAGCTCAAGAATCAAAAAATGAAAATATTATCAAAAGGAGATCAAGAATCAAAAGACATCCAAAAAGAAAAGAATATCAAGATAAGTCCTCTAGCCAAATTCAAAAGCTATTGGGAAAATAAAAAATAAAATTCAAAATTGAAAATCAAAAAGCATTGGTCTCCAAGTACGCCTATCGATAAAAAATCACTATGGGCATCCATCAAGGAAAAAATTCAAGCAAAGAGCTTGTTGATCCAAGGTCTCCATCCTCATCATTTTCACTCATTTCATATATTCCATTTGATCCATCCATGTTCATCCATCCGTCATGTCATTCCACCTTCATTGGTGATGTTTTTCAATGTACCTTTGATGACAACCCCTTTACATACTCTATCTCATTGGTCAACCAAGCTCCTTTTTGTCTAAATCCTGATGGCCCATGTAGTGTGCACATTAGGGATCATACCATAGCCTCTTTCTTCCACCACTTCTATCATCCCTCATATTTGCCACTTGCACTCCACATCTAGATCAGATCCTTTCATCTAGCACAATCATTTAAACAAGGTCAATGTATTTTCACGACTTATCAATTCTATACATAGCTTTTGCCTTTCATAACCATATATATAAAAAAAAATGGTTAACTTGATGAAAACCTGGAAAATAGGCATCTTGGTAACACCCAAAAAAAATGAAAAAAATCAAGAAAATAGTAAAGAGAAATAATCCATCCAATAGTGAAACCACTTCGGTGGCTCTTTGGATAAGTACCATGGTGAAAACCTGGAAAACAGGTGCCATGTGTAGTTGACTTTGCTCCATCATCTACCATCATTCCAATCTAACTTTTCTCATCATTTTCCTTCCCATATCATCCATAATAATGCCTGGTGGTCCTTTTCATAACCAAGAACGGTTGACATCATGTGTCCCTTCGCCTTTGCATATCCCATTCCATTTGACTCCTAATAAATTGATCTTATACCCGACTAGGGACAAGTACTTAACCTATGCCATTATTGGATCTTACACTTGCTATTGGAGATCATTATATCAAAAGACAAAATATCATAAAACTTGAAAAAGACAAAAAAAATCAAATATACCAAAAAGAAAAAGAATCATAAAAACCTCAAAAAGCCAAAAAAAATATTGAAATATGTCAAAAACACAAAAACATTGAAATAACTTTCAAAAATCGCAAAAAAGAGAGTTAAAGTCATTCCTATCAGTCCAAGTATAGTCAAAACTACATTGCCTCTGTGACGTAACGTAGGAAAATCCATCTATCGATGAGCCCTTGAGGCACTGGGTTAGTCCCTTAGGATTTTTTCAAATAAAGTCAAATCATGATTAAGTCATTTGTCAATAAGATAGAGTCAAGTCATTTTGAACTATGAGGTCTTCGCGACTTAATGTCTCTAGGCAAGGTCATTTGTTGATGAGCCCTTGAGGCAACTTAGGTCAATCCTTTAGGGTTTCTGGCGTCAGTCATAATAAATCAAACAATGTTACCTTGGACATAAATAGTCATAAAAAACCTCAAACAAGTCGCAAATGAACAAGAAAAATAAGTCAAACAAGTCACTTGATCAAATCAGACAATTGTCAAAATGGTCAAATGTCCAACATCAATTTAGTCAACTTATGTCTTATATAGGATGTGCCCTTCCTGAAACTAGACATTATCATTAATCAAATCTTGTCATTTTTCCTTATACAGGTGGTCACATGACTTGATGTCTTATACAACATGATTCTTCTTTTGAAACCAAGCCTTATCAAACAATCAACATGTCAATCACCTAGTCAATTAAACATCAAACAATCAATCTTTGGCAAACAATCTGAATGACTATTAACTTTGTGGGCTATTTTGTCTTGTCTTTTGACATTATTTGTGAGTCACATTACTACTACCTTGAGGATGTCCAATGAAGGATTTAGAGGAGCGATGTTGTCTCATGACTCTTTTCTTTGACTACTTTTTAGGGATTGTCTTGGAAAAGAGAATGGGGCAGCTTTGCCTTTAGTATGAGCGAGGACATTCCTTGTCTGCAACTGTTTGTTTTGCAAGTGGATGACCTTGTACACCTTGGTCTATATCATACCATGATGTTTGTTGTCCATTTGTTACATTTTACCGTCCAATGATGATTAATGTAAAGCCTTGCATAGCAACATAGTCATCTTTAAGTTGTCTCTACTAATGCCATACTAACTTCCATATCCTTCATGCTAACATTTCTTCTATCCTTCATCCTCTAGTATTCTCATCCATTTCAAGAGCACACTCGTGTTCTTTGAACCTGCATGTCCTCTCGAGGGGGCATACCACAACCCTCCTAGTCATCCTTCCTCATCCTCTTTACATTGAGCTTTTTTCTAAATTAAATTTCTTTGACACAACACGATAAACTGCATTGTATCAAAGAGGGGTAAAATGCAGACACTGAAAAATGTCCTAGACCTATTAATACCATTTTTCCTTGTCAATTCCCTTGTCTAATGTGATAAGTCTTCTATCAATTAAATAATTTTAATTATTTAATTAATTCATTTCTATCTTTTATTTCTTCTTTGATTAATTATTTATTTATTTGATTATTTGCTACCTTCAACTATAATTTAATAATTATCTTAATTATTTGATTATTCACTAAGCCTTTTCTATCATTCAATTAAATAAATTTTATTTATTTAATTACTTAGTAATTTTGTCATCTTCTTCCCAGTTTTGAAATTATTATTTAATTCAAAAATCAGCTTGTCACATGTCCCACTTTTGAATTAAATTATTATTTAATTTAAAATTCAACCTGTCACATGTCCTCTATAATTAAATAATATTTTTATTATTTAATTATTCATTTAAATTTCTCCTACAACCTCTTTATCCGTGTCAGTCTTATCTTCCACATCAAATCTTATCTTTTGACATCTCATTTAATTCTAGCCCTTGATTGAATTATCTTATAATTCACTCTTACCCATTCATCCTTATCTTTGCCCTAATTTAGCCTTAACCCTATTTCATACTACATCTTTCATTCTTGGCCATTGATTGACACATCTCATTGATATTCAATCTCAACCCTTCATTCAAAATTTTCTTTTCTATAAAAGACTCCTATCATTGTCATGTGTACATCTTAGACATCTTAGACACCTTAGACATCTATCTCTACTTCATATGCAAGTACATAATACTAGTGTGAGACAACAATCTTCAATATTTTGCTAGTCATTGTCATAGGCTTATTATTGCACACTCAAAATTTGAGGGCAATCATTCATATCAATCAAAATGGAGAATGGAAATGGAGGTGAATCAATGATGGTATGAATAATTTATGGTGATATTTCTTTATGTTTTATGTCTTTATGTTTATTTGTACTTCATTGCTTATTAGGGTTTGATTTACATGCATTGTTGCCTAACCTTTGATAATTTTACCTTGATTTACAATTTGCACCACCTTGGAGAGTTTCTCCTCACCTTGCCCAATCTTCTTACCCTTTCCTACCTTTCCCACTTGTTTTTTTGCCTCAACTTTGCTTGTTTCATCCTACATTTGTAGCAAAACATCCTAATTCCTTGAAAGGAAGGATAAGTGTGGAAAGGATGAACAAATCTCCCCTGAGATCTTTAACATATTCAAATCATTTGAAATTCATGAAAAAAACAATCAAACCCTCTCATAATTACATAAAACACAATTTAGAATCATATGCTTAAAATCCCAACATGAAAAATGTTAAATCCATCCTTAGAGAACAATTTGAGGATTTGACAATATTGTGAATTTTTAGGGATTTCCAACAGGCCAAAAATTACAAAAAGGAATCACCCTCAGTTAATAATTTACAAAAAATTTAAGCATTTTTCGTGGAATTCAAATGACCTGGAAATCCTCGAGAATAAATATATTCATGAGGGCAAAGAGATCTCCAAGGCCACTTGATTGTTGGCTTAAAACTTATCATTCTTCAAGATTCACCTCAGGTTTTATAAGAATTCATGAAAATTTGGATGTTTTGAAACATTTCAAAGAAAGCCAATTTTTGTGAAAGGTTGGTTTTAGCGAGGAATTAAGTAAATTTTGGATTCATCCATTTGGTTCAGACTTTTCAGGAAATTGCGAAATTTGTGAAGAGACCACTCTAACGAGACCCACCCTCCATGAATCAGAAAATTTTTATGAGTTCTTGATCTCATCAAGTAAATTGGGGAGGCATGAATTTTGTAAAGAAGATCTTCCACCATGTTTCGACTAAAACTCCCTCTTTAAGACTTTGGACCTTTACGACCTTCGCGGATTTTGAGTGTTCTTAAAATATTTGATGGTAAGTGAAAATATGTGAGATCATCATTTTAGCGAAGGAAAGTCTTAGGGTGGGGTCCCATGGGGGGGTTTAGGATCTATTTTTAAGGAGCAAGAGGTCTTATGAAGTAAAAAAAAAAATTGCTACAAGATTATTTGGAATCTTTTCCTAAAGAATAGCAACTCCTACCTTTTAGGACTGCATATTTGAGGGGTGAAAATGAGGTGGGGTTGGAGATTGCCCCTACAGTTTAGGAATTTTATTTTCCATTTGTAAATCATCTCAACTTTTAAGCTTCCTTGAATTCTGAAACTTAAATTTTAAGCTGAACTACATTGTAAATAAGTTGATGATACCACCAGCTTCCTTAAAATTTGGAGCTTAATATTTTAAGTTGAATTGTATTACTAAGTTCATGGGATCACCACCTTTAAAAAATTCCTAAAAATTCTCAGCAACACCCACTGAAACTTTTCAAGAAATCCCCCTCCATGGGACCCCACCCTTAGCCTCCTTAAACAATTTACTTTTAAAATTGACACGCTTCAGGGATTTCACAAGGTTGTGAAATCCATGAAAGTGACCATTTTACATCAAGATGACTAAGTGTTTGGTTTTACTTCGAACTTTTAGTGACTCAGGGAATTTAAAGAGCAATGAAAATTTTCATGAGAACAAAATTTTCCCAAAAGGTCCAAGAATGACTAAGACTTATACTAATTCCCTTTATGCTTTACATTTGCAGTTTTGGAATCTTTCATGGATTCCATGAACCCATGAAATGTTGAAATGTTGATGAATTTTTGCGATTGGAAAAACTCAACTAACTAGACAAGCTTACTCACCTAGTGTATTTGATAGTGAGAAGTCATTTGTATGCAAATTTTAAGGTTTCAAAACCATTAGAGCTCTAAATTTTAGTTAACCCTAAACACTCTTGAGAATTATCATGCATTTTTAGATTGCTTACCCTAGCCCTGGACATGATACAACACAAAAGGAAACCCTTGCCTCATGATTTCTATGGTGAATGTAGAAGGGTTTTGATTTGTTTAATACTCAAAATATTTCAAACAATCATTCACACCAATTGATAAGAATTTACAACATCATAATTAAAACAAGAAATGAAAACTTGTATAGGCATGAAGTGATTCCCAAACCCTAGCTTGTGAATTCAATTATGAGTGAAATGGTAACTTTAATACGTTAAGATCATTACAAAATGGGCACATACACTTAAAGATAATCCATTTATATTGAAATCTAGAAATGCAAACACTAATGAAGATGCAAATCATCCCATACCCATGAACACACCATTTCAACTCATGATACTTAAGATTGAAACACATAAATCATCAAAATCCATCAAAAAAAGAACTTAGACCATGAAATAATTCACCCCAATTAGTGTATTCCCCAAATGTGTAATGCAAAATGTGACACACATGCTCAAAACCATTTCAAATAAAAATCCTACATTTTACGAGGCTTTAAATGTATAAAAATGTGAGGAGTTCTAGTTTAAGCCAAGTGTAGAAGCAATTTCACTAACCTTTAAGCCAGAGAAATGGATAAATAAACCTAAACCTCACCTTAAATCACATCTAAGCCTTTGAAATCACACCAAAAATATACAAATTACTATCCTAGCTCACTTCCATGGATTCCCTAACTTGTTTATGCTCTTCAAATCAAGTTTGCAAGTGAAAAAATGAGGAATGAATGAGGAATTTGATAGTTTTGATAATATCATACTAGACATTAATGCTACTGATAACCTAGTGTTGTCACGTCAATCAGTCACTTCAAATTTTCTCATTAGAGACTTTTTAGAGAACCCGAAAAGTTCCAAAGTCTAGAGATTTCAAGCCAAGGAGAATTTTGTGAAGTCTTAAAACTTCACTTTTCCACAATGCATAAAATCCATGAAAAATTGGAAACTTTGCTAATTTCTAGGGCAAGCTAATTCCATGAGATTGGAAAATCTCAAGGTATAGCGAACACCAAACTTGAAATCACTCAAGCAAGGCATCCCAAAGGCCATAATTCATCCATTCAAATTGTTGTAAAACACCATTTCATCTCCCAATTGAATAAACTTTATGAACTTAGGGAGATGATCCAAAATCAAAATTTTGAGGGACTCTCTCTGAAGGAAAAAAGGTGAAAGCAACCTAAATCAAGCCGAGAAAAGAGGAGGTCCCCATTTCAGACGAGGCATGTGTGCAATGCACAATAGACACTAATCTCTAACACAAATTGGTATAATAGGTAGAACACCAGCCCTACCATATTACATAGATAAAGCTTGTGGAGCTTCAATTATAGCCAAATAGATCTCATACATTTATGAATTGGCTACATACACTCTTCTACACTCCTTATGATCTTCTGATAATGGTGCATTCTTTAAGATACAACTCTCCTTGAATAATTTTGGCTTCACAATTGTTTCCTTGTATATTCACCACCTTCTCTCAATTATTCTTCACGTTGTGCATCTACACAACTAAGGAATATATATATATGACATTTGTATTAACACTCTTCCATATTGGCTAGGGGTCCATAGATAACCAAGACATAAGGTGAACCTACATTCAAATTACATGAAATGTGTAACAGGTCAGTCCAAAAATAAATTTGTTGCTTCCAAAAGAACATGATGTCACATGCACTACCACAAGAACCTTAACTAGGTCCTATCTTAACACCAAATGCTAGATTTGAATACTGCATGCTACTAGTTGTTACCATACAGGTTTCAAACACCAACTAGTAAAAAAATAGGCACAAAGAAATTTTTTACTTCAATGTTTTTGTATGCTGAACATATCCTCTAAAAACTCAAGAATATGATAGAACATGTGTAGACATAGTCTCCTTTTAAACCGTAGAGCCAAACTCGCCCTTTGAAAGAAATGTTAACCATAATTGTATTGCTAGAGAAATCTCTCTGCCTTGAAACATTGAACTGGAAAATTTTGGTACAACATTCTGGATCACTTCTATCATAATGAATAGATGCACACATGATAGTACATACAATCCTCAACCTTTTATCAATATAGATGGTAATATATATTTCTGTAAATCTCTGCAACTCAAAATGATATGACAATACAATTACCAAAGCAGAAAGGTATGATAAAACTACTCCATTTGGTTCACATTGAATTCTTGAAAATATAGTGCCACCTCTAATTATATATTCTTTGACATCAAACAACCTTTGCTAAAAAATCTCCCCCTTTTTCATTGATGCAAAACAAGTAAATATTGGCCACACACTAAGACAAATTTGTCTTCTCCTCACTAAGTTTACAATACACCCCTTAGAAGATATAGCATTTTGAGTTCCAATTTCTCCCCCTTTGACATCAATGACAAAGGTCAACAATAACAATTTTTTTATAATAGGACACAACAATAGTTCTTAGATGACATGTACTTGTTGATTCCCTTTATTTACTACATTTGAGAAAATTTCTAAGATTATAATTGTTGCCCATTTTCATCTATGGGCCCATTGGGGAGACACATTGTGTTTCAGAAGTTCTAAAGGCCCAGGTTGGTCATTTGCATCAAGGGTTAAATCATGCATTTGGTGCTAGGTCATGAGGAACATAGTTGGAAGGCCTGCCTAGGTCGGGCTTGGCATGAAAACCCTCAAAAGAGGAGAGTCGCCAAGACTGTCAGGATGTCTCGCCGACTAAAAGGGGCTCTCGCAGAATGAAGGCATCATCGCCATGAGGTCTGGCCGAAGGAGTGATGTCACATCGAAACAGAGTGTTCTCGGCATAGGATGGTCACCTCAAGCAAATGTCTAGCCGATGGGCCATTTTCTCGACAATAGTAATGAAGCTTGACAAGAGTGTCCCCGATAACAAGTGTCTCGCCGAAGGGGTGTTTAACCATCGGCATAAGTTTCAGCTTCGACATGTGGTCTCGACAACTAATGAAGGGTCTCACCAATAGCAAGTTCGCCGAAGGATTTGGCCTTTAGCATAATGTCTTGCCGAAGGCTGGGTGTCTCTCCGAAATGAAGCCAACCGGGCAGAATGGAGGATTTCGCTATGACGTCTCGCCGACAAGGTGAGGTCTTACCAAAATAAGGTATGAACCCAGATATATTTTGCATTTAGCGAAAGGTCTTGGCGAAGGGGGTTTGTCTCCCCAAAATGAAGCGAGATCGCCAAAAGATGATGAATTCGGGAAGAAGTCCTGCCGACAAATAAGGAGTCTTACCAAAATAAATGGGGTCTCAGGGTAGCATTGTGCTTTCAGTCAGATCTCTCATTGACACTCAGGGGTCTTGCCGATAGATAGAAATGCACTTGGTAGGAAATGGTGGTTTCGGCAAGCGGTCACGTCGACAATGGTTCACCGGGGAGCTCTCGGCTCAAAGTTTTTGTTGATGAGATGTCTTCCCGACCGATGGGAGTCACGGCGAACAAAGTGAGCTTAGGGATGTGGTGTATTCGCTAAGGGTCTCACCAACTAACAAAAGGTCTCCCTGACCTAGATGACATCAGTGTAGTGCCCAACCGTTGGAATGATGTCTTTCCGACATGATGTGGTCTCGGTGATGAAAAGTGATATTGGCATGACTAATGAAGCCCGCTACGACCTCTTGCTGATGAATGTATCTCTTGTTGAAGTGAAATGAAATGAACCCTCACCAAAGTAAGGTGCCTTCGGCACAACCTCTTGCCGATATAGCGATGTCCTACCGACAGGAAGGGTAAGCTCCTAGCGTGGGGAAATGTCATCAGTATGAGGTCATGCAGAGGGAAAGGGGTCTCGCCAAAAGAAATAGAGCTCGGCAGAATATCCCCCCAACCAATGGAGGTCTCCCCAACCAAAAGGTCTTGATGATTGTTGTAGACAAGTGGGGGGTCCCACCGAGGAATCGTCCAGACTTTCTAGGAGTTGAGGCTTTTGCCATGGGGTCTTGGCGATTATCTGAGGTCTCGTCGAAGCGGAATAGCTTCGGCATAATCTTGTGAATCCAATATGAAGTCTCCCTGACTCGAGGAAGTCTCGCCAACTCTGGAGCATAGTGGTAGGATAATTAAGCTTCGGTGAGAGGTCTCACCGACGTGTGATGTATCGTCGAGGAATGAAGAGCCTGATGATATGTTAAGATGAGCTCAAAGAATGAAGAGGAGGTCAGTGGGATGTCTCACCGACCTAGCAAGCTCTGGCCGAAGTCAATTTTGGAGCTCACCAAAAAGTTGAAGTCACCGCCATGAGGTCTCGGTGACCAAGTAATGTCCCGTTGAAAGCAGAGGGCCTCGCCCAAGGAAAGTTAAGTTGTCATGATGTCTTGCCGATGGCCTAAATTTTCATCGAAAGGAATGAAAGGAGCTCGGGGTGACTGAAATGAGCTCACCGAAAGGTCTCATCGACCCGGAGTGTCTTGATGACATGGATGTGTTCACCAAGAAATAAGAGGGCTTACTAGGAGGTCTCCCCAAACACATGATCTCTGGCCAACAATGATGGATTTTCCAAATGAAAAGGGGATCGGTGTGACTCAGTGGTGCTCGCTGTGACTTATGACTGATGCTGTTGGTCTTGTTGATGGGTTTTAAAGGATAACAGTATGACTTTGCAAGCTCGATAAGAACTCTCGCCAACTGCCACATGTTGTGCCGATAGATTCAGAGGGACATAATTGCATCGGTGAGACACTTCCAATTTCTCATTGAGATGCGATTCTCATTAGAGGAGCTTTTGACCGTCTGAAGGATCTATGAGGAGTATGCTCGACCAATTAGAGAAAGCTAATAGCGAGCTATGGCAGTCTGACCAAGATGGGGAAGATCAACAGGATGAAAAGCAATGTGTATCTATTCTGAGCTCAGGAGCATTCAAAGCGCTCAATGGGGAGGTTAGAGGGCATACACAATACCAAGAAGTAAATACGGTGGTTGTAGAAAGATCTGAAGAAGACCATTCCTGGAGGCGACTCTTCACACCGACACAGACAACAGGTATCCAACCGAACACAGCATTAACTATGTCAAAAGATCTAGGGATAGATCTTTCTGAGACTGATATTTTTGTAAGCCCTAAGGGGTCGACACACTTCTGATATATAAGGCATTTTTTTACTTTTTGTAAACAGTTCAAACTATGCATCCAGAAGAGTTAGTGATTTCTAGCTATCCTTCCTCGGCTGATGTATACTTTATAACCCAACTGAAATCTAGAATGCAAAAATAGAGTTCACCATGAAAGCAAGTATTAATGCTCATACCACTCTCATTTCTGTATGTTAGCTTATGCAAGTTTTCTTTAACTATGTTTTTTCTAAATCTGTATTCATACCGTAAAGCTATGAAGTTTGTTTCTTCCTTCTTGAGATATGTATGTAGATCAAACCTGTCAAGAATGATGCATAAGACTAAAGGGGTTATGTTGAGTAAGTAAAACAGTTGCAGTCAAGTTTTCTCAGTGTATTCCTTTTGTTTTCATTTCATGATTTCTTACCAATGCAGTGTATCACCATAGGATAGCTTTTCTAATTGATGTATCTCTCTTCCCTTTACCTCACCAAGATCAGTAGTTTAGGTGATACCCAAAGGAATCCGACCTTCTCCAGAGGTTCATTTCAATCTTAGGTGACCCACAACCTTGAAATGATCCAATGTTTCACTAGAAAGCTCAGTCCCCATCACTGTGTGTAGGGTGCATTTCTAGGTGACAACAGTTTCTGGCATGCCCTGTGGGACCGAAATTAGATTGATGTTGTTGGTTAGTATGCAACCAATGAGCTCTAGAATTTACAAAAGTCATATGTGCATACTTGGTGACTTCGTAGAGAGAAAGAACTTCAGAATCAACACCTTCTACAGTTTATGAGAAGAGTTTGGACAAGAAGCAACTCAGGTCCTTTTGAATATTCGCAGCTGTCACCACCAAGAAGACAAGGCAGAGCAATAGAAAGGGGAGGAACAATAATTATCTATTCTAGAAGAACTCAGTCTACTCCTCCATCTGTGAGATCTCATTTTGTTGTACCAGTAAATCCACCTCAGCTACCTGCAATGGCCACTCCAAGGAATCAACCCTTTGTTGCTTTCAATAGAGGGAGCCCCTTGAATTTGACACAAAACAATGCCATCCCAGTGGCAGCCCTAAAGAGTCTGCCAAATTTCATAGGGGAAGACCAAACTACTCTGATTGAACATATGAGAGATGTGGCTTCATTATGTGGAGTCCATCACATAACTTAAGAGGATGTTGCAGTAAGATTATTAGCTGCTTCACTGAAGGGAAGAACTGTGCAATGGTATAGGGGCTTAGCAGTCGATTCAATTGCAACTTGGGACAAATTTGGAGACAAGTTGCGTAAATAATTTCAAGATAGGTCTGATAACTTGTCTCTATTAGAACAATTAACCACAATTAAGAGAGCCCCTCAAGAGCAGATGAACAACTTCAACTTCATATTTCAAAGAACCTAGGATAGAATCCCTACAATGGTGAGGCCACCCCCAAAGTACACATTTTTGTACTATTTGAGGGCTCTTAACAACGATATAGCTGTTATGATACAGTCAATGGGAGGGTTTTCTCTACCAGATGCCTTTGAAATAGCCATCAGAGCTGAAAACAACTTAATACAAGCTGGTAAACTTGCTCCCATGCCACCAATGCCAATATTTCCAGAGATTCATGCAAATATTCCCTTGCAGATACCTTCTTTTGCACCTTTGCCATCTATTATAGCTACTGTGACACAAGAAAATGTTTTTTCAAGTTCTCCAAATGAGTTACATGAGATCAAAAGTTTATTACAGACTTTTGGAAATAAACTTGTTAGTTTGGAAAAGCAGCAATCTTTCAGGCCCTATCAATAGTAGAATCCAGGTCAACAACAAGCATATCAAGGTAGTAGACAAGCTTACCAGGGAAATTATCAGGGCCCAAGATAGAATGTGAACACAAGACCCTTTCAAGCCTATGCTCCAGCCCCTGTTAGTGCGATCAAGGAGTTGGTTCCTATCCAAAACAAATTAGCAGCAGATTATGAGTGGTGTTACCCTTGTAACCAGCCTCATAATCAAGCCACTTGTTCAAATGGACTCATTAATCAGGCACTGATGGTACAAAATACCTCAAGTTCACAACATCATGTACTTAATGATCCAACTCCACAACACCAAGATCAACTTATCAATGATGCTACCCTACTTAACTGGCAAGGTGAAGAATACTATGGATTGAATGAAGATAGTTCTCCAGTTGTAGCTAACACTAGGGAAAAGAAAAGAGATTTTGAACTTGGTCAAGTGGCTGAAAAAGGAAAGGTAGCAACTGTAGAACCATCTACATCTTGAGTGACTCCTGTTTGGCAAAGAAATCAACAACTCCTGGACAAGGAACAACCACACTTGCAAGCTGATCATACTAGCATAAAGGTACATTCTAAAGTAAACCCAATTATACCTTATAATATCCTTGATAGTATGAAGAAGATGAATGTTACAATGTCTATGTGGGACTTATTAGCTATCCCAAGTCAAAAGGATATGTTACAGTTAGCCTTGTCAAGTTTGAAAATGTCTGATGAACCCGAGTCCCCAATAGGTCAAGTTAGAGTTGTGCTAACAAATAATCCTTAGGGAAACGATCAACAACCTAGCAAAGAGACATGAAAAGGAGTTAAGCCACCTCCATTCTATGTATCAGTAATCATAGGTGACAAGTTAATCCATAACTGTATGGTAGACAGTGGAGCTAGCAACTCAGTGATGCCAAAGCAGATTGCTGACAATCTTGGACTAAAGTATCAGCCTTTAGAGAAGGGAGTGATTCAATTGGATGGTACTTCAGTTAATACATTGGGAATCATTAAATATTTGAGTCTGACCCTTCATGCTTGCCCTAATTTTGCAGTTTTCCAAGACATATGTGTCATAGACCTTCCACCTTTCTTATCCTTGTGTTTATCAAGAGACTTTACAGCCAAGATAGGTGGTTACGTATCAGCTGATTGGTCACACATGATTTTTAGAACAATATACGGAACTAAGGTTACCATTAAATCTGAAAGGTTGGCTAAAGATCACATTGAGCCATATAATCCAAGTCCTATCAATGTTGTTCCCATTACTCCAGACACAAATTGTGTTGTTTTAACCGACAGTGAGTTGGTTGCTGCTCAAGAACTTCAATTAGAAACCATTCCAGATGTGTTGTTACATGAATGGGCAGCGGAAAATGTGTTGGATAGTCCTGGAAACCTTATTCGAGATGCTAGTATGGGTAACTATGTCATTCTTGAGCCTAACGCAGAGATTCCAAACCTAGAGAAAGATGCAGACAAGTTGTTGCAACCACTAAGTGGACTTTGGGAGATGTTCTTCGATGGTTCCAGGAGCAAGCATGGAGTAGAGGAGGTGCAATGTTGATTTCTCCACAGGGTGATAGGTATTACTTTGCATTCTGTTTGGCTTTTGCACATGCTCTAATAACACTGTTGAATATGAGGGCCTTGTTCAAAGTCCTGAGTGGGCAAGGAAGAGAGGAATAACCTGCTTGAAGATATATGGGGACAGTGAATTAATTTTCCATCAAATAAGAGGCCTGAATGTTGCTAAAAATGACGCACTAAAGTCTTATAGAAATAGAGTGTGAAACATGCTTGAGGATTTTGATGCCTTTAACTTACTGTCTATCCCAAGGAACCAAAACAGGCATGTTGATAGGCTTGCAGCCATTGGAGCGCAGTTTGATATTCCAGATGACATTAGAAAAGAGAAAGTACAGTAGTATGTAAAGGTTGTGGTCAGGCCATCAATTCCTAATAACAAAATTCACTGGCAAGTTTTTGACAACGATGAACAAATTCTTTCTTTTTTGCTCGAAGAAGATCAGTTCTCCATGGTTAATCAAGTAAAACTTAAACAACTATATGATGATCAAGTCATACAGCCGAAGACAAATAAGTTACCCAAGGGTCTGGTTACCTTAGAGTCAATTTTCAGTATTGACGATCAACTTAGAAAGGGTAAAGTTGGCTTGCAGGTCAAACAAGAGCATTATGAAGAATTGGAGATTTTCAAAGGTAAACTCCTTAAGATAGGAAAAATTTGTTCACATGAAGATAAACAATCTTTTGTTGCCTTAATCCAAGAGTTTCATGATGTCTTTTCTTGGGAATACTCAGATTTGAAAGGGTTTGACCCCCATATTGCTCAACACACAATTGAGTTGGAACCTAATGCTAAGCTAGTAAGGCAGAAACAAAGGCCCTTGAATCCTATGCTTGAGCCCTTAATGATTAAAGAGCTGACCAAATTGGTTGAGGGGGGTATCATCTTTCCTATTAAACATACTTCATGGGTTTCTAACCTTGTTCTGGTTAGAAATAAAAATGGTGAAATAAGACTTTGTGTAGACTTTAGGGATTTTTACCGAGCATCTTTGAAAGATCGCTATCTGCTACCCTCCGTGGAACAAATATTACAAGTAGTTGTTGGTTCTGAAAGATTTTTCTTATTAGATGGTTTTTCGGGCTATAACCAGGTGCTGGTTAAAGAGGAGGACTAGTTCAAAACCACTTTCACAACTAAGTGGGGCACCATGGCATACAAAAGGATGCCTTTTGGTTTATCTAATGTTGGCGCCACGTTTTAGAGGGCCATGGACATGGTGTTCCAAAGTTTGATCAATAGGATTATGTTGATTTATTTAGATGACATAACAGTGTATTCAAAAATTGGAGATGAACATTTGTCACATCTTAAGCAGGTTTTTGAAAAATGTAGAGAGTATGGGATATCCCTCAAACCTACAAAAATTAATTTTGCAGTTCATGAAGGTAAACTTTTAGGCCATATAGTATCAAAAGATGGATTTGCCATTGATTCTGAAAGAGTTAAAGCTATATTGGAGCTACCGTTGCCTAATCATAAGAAGGGATTGCAAAGATTTTTAGGGAGGATTAACTTTTTGAGAAGATTTATTCATGATGTTGCAAATTTGTTGTAGCCTTTGACTGCCATGCTAAAAAAGAATGCAGTTTTCAGTTGGACAAAGGAGGCAAGGCGTAGCTTTGAAGAAATCAAGGAGGCTTTATCATTTTCCCCAACATTGGTAAATCCAAATTTCTCTAAAGATTTCTTTTTATATGGTTTTGGCAGCACTGGTTCGATCTCTACTATGTTGGTACAAAAAAATAGCGACAACCTAGAATAGCCCATAGCCTTCTTTAGTCAAATACTTGTTGATTACGAAGAGAGGTATATATTTGTTGAGAAACATGTTCTCTCCATGATCAGAAGCCTAAAGAAATTCAATCCCTTAATCTCAAACAATAATATTCATATTCTGGTTGCACACTCAAGTGTGAAGGAATTTTTGTTGAATAAAGATCTGAATGAAAAAAGAGCAGGGTGGATTACTAAGGTCATGGAGTATGATGTAGATATCAAGATTACCAAACTAGTTAGAGGTAAAGGTCTCTATGAACAACTTGCTACAGGGTCAATTAGAGAAAATGAATTAGAAAAGGATGTTATTTTTGCTAATACAAATGAGTTTCAGGATGCTCAAGACGATGTGCCTCTGGTGATAACTAATTGGGTTCAAGATATGACCCAATTTTTACAAACTGGTGGATGCCCATTAGGATTGAACAAAGCTCAAAGAAGATACTTCAGACTGCAGTCCATACCGTATGTGCTGGTAAACAATGTTCTTTTCAAAAGGGATATGAATGGTGTTCTATTAAGATGTATTCACAGTGATCAAATTGAGAAGGTACTTCATGAGTTTCATGATGGAGCTACGAGAGGTCACTTTGCCCCCAAGAAATACTGCTTGGAAGATCATGAGAGCTGGCTACTACTGGCCCAGCTTGTTCAAAGATGCATATGCCTGGTCAAGAAAGTGTGTCAAGTGTGCTCTATTTTCAGGAAAGGAAAAGTTGCCTGCTATGCCTCTGCATCCAATTCAAGTGGAGCAGCCCTTCATAAGATGGGGCATTGATTTCATTGGGCCAATAAATCCACCTTCCAGTACTGGTCACAAGTGGGTGCTCACTGCTACAGACTATTTCACATGGTGGAAAAAAGCAATAGCTTTGAAAGAAGCAAAAGAGTCTTTAGTTTTGAGCTTCTATGAAGATATAGTCACAAGATTTGGAGTTCCTGACTCTATCATATTTGATAACGCTATTGCATTTGTGGGATTAAGACTAATTGATTAGGCTATTAAACATGGCATTCATTTGAATACATTCTCAAATTATTACCCTTAGGGTAATGGCTTAGCTGAAAGCACAAATAAGAATCTCATCAGGATTATCAAGAGAACAATGGAGGATAATCAAAGGACCTAGCACATCAAATTAAAGTATGCACTGTGGGCAGATAGAGTGACTCCTAAGAGGTCTATTGGTAACTCACCATACATGTTAGTCTATGGCAGAGAGGCAAGATTGCCTTTGTCTATGGAGCTCCCAGCTCTTGACATTATACATTAGTTGGAGATGTTTGAGGAACAAGACCCACTGTCCGTGAGGTATGTAGAGCTCATGGAAATTGAATAATCAAGGGACAAAGCAATGAAGGTTTTGGAGTATCATCAACTCCAAACAAAGAGGTCATTTGACAAAAGGGCTACAACAAAATCTTTTAAGGCGAGAGACCTCGTGCTCAAATAGGATGTTCTGAAAAGTAGGCCCGACCATCACTCTAAGTTTGACAACATGTGGACAGGTCCATTCATTATCAGAGACTGTAAAGAACACACCGCTTATCAACTGGCTACAACAGAAGGGGAAGTACTTCCTATCCTAGTCAATGGGATACACCTTAAACCCTGCTTTCAAGTCTGATGAGTGACTTTCTTGTACATATCTGGTTAGGTTTTATGTTTGCAATAAGTACTTCTACACTATGGTTTGTTTGTTTTTTTCATTTTTTCATTCCCTAAGTGCTATTTTAGCACAGTAAATAAGTTTTTTCAGCTTCTCCTTCCATCATTCTTGGCAACTTGTTGCGTGCTACAAGCCTCAAGCGAGTTGCAACCATGTACAAAGTTACCTTGGGTCCATTTTTGAAGTTTTTCATAATGACTCCATGCCCAATGGATAAGCCTAGGTTACTGGTCTTCGTGTCTAGCAGGAAAACATCCAATAAAGGTCACCAAGAATGTTGCCCATTTTCATCTGTGGGCCCATTGGGGAGACACATTGTGTTTCAAAAGTTCTAAAGGCCCAGGTTGGTCATTTGCATCAAGGGTTAAATCATGCATCTGGTTCTAGGTCATGAGGAACATAGTTGGAAGGCCTTCCTAGGTCGGGCTCAGCATGAAAACCCTCAAAAGAGGAGAGTCGCCAAGACCGTCAGGATGTCTCATCGATTAAAAGGGGCTCTCATAGAATGAAGGCATCATAGCCATGAGGTCTGGCCGAAGGAGTGATGTCACACTGAAACAGAGTGCTCTCGGCATAGGATGGTCACCTCGGGCAAATGTCTGGCCGATGGGCCATTTTCTCAGCGACAGTAATGAAGCTCGGCAAGAGTCTCCCCGATAAAAAGTGTCTCGCCGAAGGGGGGTTTCATCGTCGGCATAAGTTTCGGCTTTGGCATGTGGTCTCAGCGACTAATGAAGGGTCTCACCGATAGCGAGTTCGTCGAAGGATTCGGCCTTCGGCATAATGTCTTACCGAAGGATGGGTGTCTCCTCAAAATGAAACCAACCTGGGTAGAATGGAGGATTTTGCTATGACATCTCACTGAAAAGGCAAGGTATTACCAAAATAAGGTATGAACACAGAGATATTTTGTATTCAACAAAAGGTCTTGGCAAAGGGGGTTTGTCTCCCCGAAATGAAGCGAGATCACCAAAAGATGATGAATTCGGGAAGAAGTCCTGCCGACAGATGGGGAGTCTTACTGAAATAAATGGGGTCTCGGGGTAGCGTTGTGCTTTTAGTCAGATCTCTCACTGACACTCGGGGGTCTTGCCGATAGATAGAAATGCACTCGGCAAGAAATGGTGGTTTCGGCAAGAGGTCACACCAACAGTGGTTCACCAGGGAGCTCCTGGCTCAAAGTTTCTGTCAATGAGATGTCTTCCCGACCGATGGGAGTCACATCGAACAAAGTGAGCTCAGGGATGTGGTGTATTCGCTAAGGGTCTCGCTGACTAATAGAAGGCCTCCCTAACCTAGATGACATCGATGTAGTGCCCGACCGTCGGAATGATGTCTTTCTAACATGATGTGGTCTCGGCGATGAAAAGTGATATCAACATGACTAATGAAGCCCACTATGACCTCTTGCCGATGAATGTATCTCTTGCCAAAGTGAAACGAAATGAACCCTCACCAAAGCAAGGTGCCTTTGGCACAACCTCTTGCCGATATAGCGATGTCCTATCGATAGGAAGGGTAGGCTCCTGACGCAGGGAAACGTCATTAGTATGAGGTCACGTAGAGGGAAAGGGGTCTCGCCAAAACAAATAGAACTCGATGGAATATCCCCCTGACCAATGGAGGTCTCCTCAACCAAAAGGTCTTGATGACTGTTGTAGAAAAGTGGGGGGTCCCACTGAGGAATCGTCCGAACTCGCTAGGAGTTGAGGCTTTCGCCATGGGGTCCTGACGATTATCTAAGGTCTCACCGAAGAGAAATAGCTTTAGCATAATCTTGTGAATCCAATATGAAGTCTCCCCAACCCGAGGAAGTCTCGTCGACTCTGGAGCATAGCGGTAGGATAATTAAGCTTCGGTGAGAGGTCTCACCGACGCATGATGTCTCTTTGAGGAATGAAGAGCTTGATGATATGTTAAGATGAGCTCAGAGAATGAAGAGGAGGTCGATGGGATGTCTCACCAACCTAGAAAGATCTGGCCGAAGTCAATTTTGGAGCTCGCCAAGAAGTTGAAGTCACCACCATGAGGTCTCGACGACCAAGTAATGTCCCGCCGAAAGCCGGGGGCCTCGCCCAAGGAAAGTTAAGTCGTCATGATGTCTTGCCAACGGCCTAAAGTCTCATCAAAAGGAATGCAAGGAGCTTGGGGTGACTGAAATGAGCTCGATGAAAGGTCTCATTGACCCGGAGTGTCTTGACGACATGGATGTGTTCGCCGAAAAATAAGAGGGCTTACTAGGTCTCCCTGAACACATGATCTCTAGCTGACAGTGATGGATTTTCCAAATGAAAAGCAGATCGGTGTGACTCAGTGGTGCTCGCTGTGACTTCTGACCGATGTCGTTGGTCTCGCCGATGGGTTTTAAAGGATAACGATATGACTTTGCAAGCTCGATAAGAACTCTCATTGACTGCCACATGTTGTGCCAATAGATTCAGAGGGACATAATCACATCGGTGAGACACTTCCAGTGTCTCAATGAGATGTGATTCTGATTAGAGGAGCTATTGACCGTTCAAAGGATCTACGAGGAGTATGCTCGACCAATTAGAGAAACCTAATAGCGAGCCATGGCTGTCTGACAAGGATGGGGAAGATCAGCCAGATGAAAAGTAACGTGTATCTGTTCTAAGCTAAGGAGCATTCAAAGCGCTCAACATGGAGGTTAGAGGGTAGACATGATACCAGGAAGTAAATGCAGTGGTTGCAGAAATATTTGAAGAAGACCACTCCTGGAGGCGACTCTTCACACCGACACAAACAATAGGGATCCAACCGAACACAACATTAACTATGTCAAAAGATCTAGGGATAGACCTTTCTAAGACTGATATTTTTGTAAGCCCTAAGGGGCTGACACACTTCTGATATATAAGGATTTTTTTTGCTTTTTGTAAACAGTTCGAACTATGCATCCATAAAAGTTAGTGATTTCTAGCTATCCTTCCTCAGTTGATGTATACTTTGTAATCCAACTGAAATCTAGAATGCAAAAATAGAGTTCACCATGAAAGCAAGTATTAATTCTCATACCACTCTCATTTCTGTATGTTAGCTTATGCAAGTTTTCTTTAACTGTGTTTTTTCTAAATTTTTATTCATACCGTAAAGTTGTGAAGTTTGTTTCTTCCTTCTTGAGATATGTATGTAGATCAAACCTGTCAAGAATGATGCATAAGACTAAAGGGGTTATGTTGAGTAAGTAAAACAGTTGCAGTCAAGTTTTCTCAGTGTATTCCTTTTGTTTTCATTTCATGATTTCTTACCAATGTGGTGTATCACCATAGGATAGCTTTTCTAATTGATGTATCTCTCTTTCCTTTACCTCATCAAGATCAAGATCAGTAGTTTAGGTGATACCCAAAGGAAGCTGGCCTTCTCCAGAGGTTCATTTCAATCTCAGGTAACCCACAGCTTTGAAATGATCCAATGTTTCACTAGAAAGCTCAGTCCCCATCATTGTGCGTAGGGTGCATTTCTAGGTGACAACAATAATGTCATAGGTAGTTCGGTTCTTATTTATAATTTACTTTTTTCTTGTGTTGAACATTAACATTTAAAGGAATTATTTATTTTATATAAAAGGGAATCAATAATTTAACTCATCATCTACTATTGAAAATATTCCCATTCAATGAAAGTACAATATGAGGTGAATTGTTGGCCCCAAAAGCATCAAGCTAAGGTTGTCCATTAAAAAATTCTCAATAGTGACCTATCAACATATCCTGTAAGATTATTTGAAAGACATGTTAACTAAAAGGATCTAGTAAACCTATAGAAAATTAATAAGGTATGATTTTTAATATAATAACCATATAATGATACCTATAAAACTATGACCTTACGAATGAAATCAATTAATCACTATAAAATTATAAAATTGAGCTAAATCTTAATTTAATGATATGAGCCCTTTCTTAATAGACACTCCTTCATTGAAAACTTTAATTAAGTTCTAATCAATTATTTTCTAAGCCTAGTGATTACAATTCTAATAATAGAAGATTATGAGGAAAATCACATAAAGTATTGCCTCCATATAAATACTTTATACTTTCATTGATCTATAGATTTCAAGCATTTCTCTCTGTTGATGTGTTTTTTATGCACTTCTCAACATAGGTAGTGCATAGATGCACTACCTCTCTTGAAAGACAATCTTCCACAATCAGATTGCAGAACACTATCCCAAGGTCTCTAATATTAGGTCTTGATAGTGCTTGGAATATCTCAGTTGTTTGATGTGATTTGCTCGAATCACAAGGCAGACTTACAGATGAGTTACAAAGCATGAGAAGTTGAGTTTGCAAATGGAGTTTTTAAGATGGGAGAGTTGTTGTGCATTTGCTACAGGTTCAAGTAGCAGTCTAGAACTCCATTTTATCATTAGATTTGGCTTTACAATGTGCAATGAACCTTTCCTAAGGTACTTATTAAAAAAAATGAAAAAAGGGCAGGGAAGAGAGAAGGTTCCTGGATCTGAAAGTACGAATGAACAGTGATCATGGAAGCTGCTATAGTAGACAAACTCCCTAAACTAGGTTTTTCTTGGCCAAGAGAAACCTACAGTTGCACAAAACCAGTGCAATCTCCTAAGGTCTGCTGATTTTCAAATTGCACATGCACATCATGAACATGCAATCGAACTAAGTTGCAGCAATGGAATAAAGAAGCCCAGGCTAACTTTACACAACAGTTTGTCATCAACAAGTGCTAAAAGTATGGGCTGGAAGTTCATCAAATACCATAACAACAATTTCCATTATCACTTCCATTCAAGAAACTAACACTAAAACTAACATGGAAGGCGAAACCATGCATACATAAAGAGCAAACTCAAAAGGAACACCTATAAATCATGCAATGCTACTTTCTATTGCTGCAGAATGTTTATACATCAATTCTCCAACCCTTACAAATGTGGGGCAAGCCCCTATTTATAGTTTTCCAAAGCCCAAATGAATGGCTAGGATCAATTCCAATGAATGGCCCATATTTTTTTACAATAGGGTTTCACCTACCCCACAATATTCAACAATTAAAAATACATTCCTTGTCTTTTATTTGATTTGTCATCTAGTGCTAGTCACTGTAGCAATTTTGTCATTTAGCTGATTGCCCTTTTCATTGTAGCAAAAACTGCCTGAAAGCTGTCTTCTTACTTGATGTTTTTGCAATGCTCTTCCTTAGATCAAATGAGTCCGTCGATGATTGACATCAATGGATTGGTTGCCCCTGATGGGCAGACAACTACCTTATGCTTTCTTCAAGGCCACCCCCTTGCATTTTTGTCCTTGGCCTCCTTGGAAAAGGCCTTCTTCTAACGCCGACCTTGTTGATGGGTGCTACGAGGAAAGACAATCATGAAATGAATGGTGACAAGAGCTATGTGCATTCATTGCTTAGCTTTCTCGATGGGTCTCCCTGACGGACCTGCGGTAGGCTCCTTGAATCCTGCATACATGAAACATCGTAAGTGCTTTCATACAAAAATCACATAAAACGTTAGTCAAATATTGCAAAATCCTTGTTAGATTCATCCATGCATCATCAAAAGATCATAATATTCATATTTGGAGCTCATTTGGACCATAAACATTAATGCAAGCCCAAGGGGTGGGGCAGCGAACAAGGGACAACAAATCGGAAGTGAAGTTATTGGACCCCACAAAACATAGCAAAATCAATATTTTTCAATTATAGCACATGGGAAAAGGGGAAGGAAGAGTGCCCTAAAAACTTCCTTAAGATTGGACTCATTTTACAAAAACTGGAAGTTCAAAATGACCACGGAGAGACAGAATCCCAGAAACGGCCACGGAGGGGCCGGGCTCCAGAGGCCGGGTCGCCGGGGGCCGACGGATGTTCAAAATGGCCATGGAGGGATGGAGTCCAGGAAATGGCCATAGAGAGACGAAATCCCAGAAACGGCCATGGAGGGGTCGGGCTCTAAAGGCCGAGTCGCCGGGGGCCGACGGATGTTCAAGATATCCAAAGGGGGACGAAGCTCCGAAACCATTGAAAGTTGATGAAACCTTGGCAGTTCATTTAAGCACATCAAACACATCCCAGATCCAAAAAAGGTTGGCCCCAAAGTCAAAAATGTGGAAACCAAAGCGACGGGGGTCCACAGATGTTTCAAAATGGCTACAGAGGGACGAAGTCCCAGAAACAACCACGGAGGGGCCAGGCTCCAGAGGCCGAGCCGCAGAGGCTCCACGGATGTTCAAAATGGCCAAAGAGGGATAGAGTCCCAGAAACAGCCACGGAGGGGCCAGACTTTGGAGGCTGGGTCGTTAGAGCTCCACAGATGTTCAAGACAGCCAAAGGGGGACGAAGCTCTAGAACCACCGAAACTTAACCGAATGTTAACGAAACTTTGGCAGTTCACTTAAGCACCTCAAACACATCCCATATCCAAAATAAGTTTTCCCCCAAAGTCAAAAATGTGGAAACCAGAGCGATTAGGGTCCACAGATGTTGCCAAACAACCAAAGAGGAAGGGAATTATGGAGGGAAAGTTTTGAAACCATCAAAACTTAATAGAACATTGATGAAATCTTGGTAGTTCACTTATGTATTAGGAACACATCCCAACTCCAAAAAAGGTTACCCCAAAGTAAAAAATGTGGAAACCGGAGTGACGAGGGTCCACAGATGTTTCCAAATAGCCAAAGAGATAGGGAATTCTAGAGGGAAAGTCCCGAAACCATTGAAACTTAACGGAACATTGACAAAATCTTGGCAGTTCACTTAGGCATTAGGAACACATACCAAATCCAAAAAAGGTTGGCCCCAAAGTCAAAAATGTGGAAATCGGAGCGACGGGGGTCAACAAATGTTTCAAAACAACCAAAGAGAAAGGGAATTCCAGAGGGAAAGTTTCGAAACCATCGAAACTTAACAGAACGTTGAAAAAACTTTTTGCAGTTCATTTAGGCACCCCAAACACATCCCAAATCCACCAAAAAGTTGGCCCTAAAGTCAAAAATGTGAAAACAAGAGCGATGAGGGTCCATGGATGTTTCCAAATAGCAAGAACAAGACAAAGGTAGAAAAGGGGATGGTGGACCTCATTTCTCCACAGATTTGAATACCCCAAGTAGGTGAATTTGGGTAGGGGATTTGATTGTTTGAAAGCACATGACCAATTTAGGCTTGGAAAATGGGGCACGCAAAACAAGACAGGAGCAAAGTAGCTTGTCGGGAGCGAAAAAAAGGGGGTCCCTGCCTACGGCGGGGCGTGCATGCAAAACATGCACAACACTCTCATTTAAGGATGTAACTGTAAGGAATAAAATATGCACATAAACACTTCCTATGCTAATGTTGATAGGAATGTTGTACAAATCTCATTTCAATTATTATAGTGTAGGGAAGGGGGATTCATTACCGTCGAGGCTCCAGGTCACAGGAGAGCCCTAAGGAAAAAACTACTCTAAAATACCTTAGGTTATTTGACAAGTTGAGAGAGGCTAAAAAGGAAGGGAAAGCAATGCACTATTTCCCTTCTGCTAAAACAAGTAGATCTAGAATTGCGTCAGCTATCCATAGAGGTTTCAGACTACAAACCAGACAACTCATTGTCTAAGGATACCAACATGGGAACCAAACTTTGGCATGGAATTTTAGTGTCCTATACAAACATAGATCTAACAAACAAACAAAAAACACAAAGGGCCTACTTATGACCTGACTAAAAGAGTTTTATAGTTTGACATAAAGAATGCAAGAAATAGAAAGTACAAGAAGAATACTAAAAGCTACTCTAATATGGAAATGACAAGGAAAGAGTAGGAAAAGATACCTTTCCACCCTTGCTTTGATTCCTTAGCTTTAACTCCAAATGGACGAGCCAACACCTACACACACAAAAATGAGAAAAAAATTGGGTTGCGTTTGAAGGTTTTCCTCAGTTAGACTCTTGTTTTGGTGTTCCCACCTCCATGAACAACCACATATGCAACAAGATATAGGAATCAATAATGAGAAAATAGAAAGACACTATTAAATAGAGTGAAAAGCTAACCTGAATGCTAATCTATAAGACACAATGATGTAAATAAAATAACAAGAGAAATAGTACCTTTCCTCTTGCTAGCACTCAAGGTTGAGAGGAAAATATGACACCACACTAAGAGAATGGAGCTTCGTCAACTTGTAAAGATGGTGGAGTTGCAACAAGAACATTGTAGAAGCTAAGTAGAGAGTGAGAATCAACAAGAAGAGAGAAAGAGCGAGCTTGAGAGAGTGAAAGAATGAAAGAATGATCAAGAAGTTGCAAGAATGAACGAGAGAATGAGGGAATTGCATGAAGAGTGAAGAAATGAGTTTGAATTGCAAAAATGGAGGTAAAAGGCTGATTTTCATCGGTTAAGGGATGATGAATTACCTTCACAACCAACTGAAGATGTAATGTTTTTGTAGATTCTAGGGGTAGGAATCCTATCAAGACATTAGTGCAACACACAGATGTCCACACGACACACACTCATCCTTGATAGAAATTCCTCCATTGACACAAAAAGATAAGGCCATGCAAAAGAAATAAGTTGACGAAAAATTTGCATCACCGAACTTATAGTTTCTAAAATAAAGGTAAAATAAATGTGGAATTTTCCTAGGGTACAAATTTGTGTTATTATTTTTTCCCCCACTTTAGTGAGAATATGTGTGAGTGAGAATACAAGCTAAATTAGAAAGAGATTGAAGAGAATATAACAATAGAGTTGAGGAATTAGATTTTCAATTTGGTGCACCTAGATGTGAGAAGAGGCTTCACAAGTTTGTGATCCTATAAAGCTATAAAAGAGAGGAGGCTCCACAAGTTCTCGGTCCTGCAAAGCAAGCTGTGATCTCACCACAAACATGTTAGGAAAAAATCATAAGACACACATTCATATGAAACACAAGTTGACATGATAAGACATAGTTTGATCAGATAAGCTTGCAATTGCTGCAAACTCTACTGTAGGACAGTTACCAAAAATATGGGTCTATTTGCGCTACCCCCAAGCTAGACACAAAGATATACGATGTCTAACACCAAGACACAATGACATCGAATATCAAATAAAACAATCAATTTTGTTGCGAGACACCAAAGAACTCAATTGAAGGAGAAGCTTCAAAGGGGGTTCCTTTGGCCGTGAACCCTTCAAGACACCAAGGGGTCCATTCAAAGGAATGCTTTGATTAAAAGACACAAAATTTTCCACAATTTATTCTATCATCAAGGAATCTTTTTGAAAGATCCTTTTGTTCAGGAATCTGTTGGAAAGAGTGCTCCTTCTCAAAGGAAAGCTTTCAGACTCTTTCATTGAAGAAAAAGTACTCCTTTTTCAAAGGAAAGTTTTTAGATCCTTTCACATAGGATATTCTTTTCAAAATAAAATTTCATCCGAAATTCTTGAGAGAATGCAACATTTTGGAAAATGAGAGATTTCGATAAGGGATTCTTTCATCAAGGAATTCATTGTAAAGATTTTTTTTACACCAAGGAATCCTTTTCAAAATAATTCACCAAATTAAAATTTAGAACAACATGGTAGCCCCCCCTTAGGATGGCGTGTTCTACGCAAAAGGAGCACATGGAATCTTAAAGAGAGAAAGGAGAGACAAAGATTTTGTGGAACACAATACATAATGAGATGTGTTTCGTGGTATGTCCTCACACACACACACGATGAAAGACACATAAGAACTACAACATCAAGAAGCAAACAAATATGAAGAAATCAAGAGAGATAGGGGGATCTGAGAGTTCAGGGTCAAATCTGTTCATAGATACAAATAGATATAATACACTGTAAGAACGAATGGTAATCAATCCATAAGTTTCTTATATCATGAAGAAGAGCACATGAAGACAAAATAAAAATAAAAATAGGGTCAACATGGAAGAGGGCCTAAATTCCCCCAACACTTTTGCATCGTCCCTAATATCAAAAATCATTTCACAACATATAGAAGAATAATGCTACACATAGAAGAAGTGCATGAAAAATATTTTGCGCTTGTATCCAAGCACCTAAAAGGATATCAAGGGTCCTCCAAGTAGTATCACAAACACAAAACTATAAGCACAAAGAAACACAAACACACAAATAAATCTAATCTACAGATAAAGAAGAGGTACCACCCTACTCCTCATCGACCAATAGGTCATCCTACTCCCAATATAAATCATTATAGGGGGAGGGGGGACAAGCTTGCAAGGGTGAGATAGCAAGGATGGTACCCTTCGACTCACCTATGATAAGGGCCAAGGAAGAAGGTGCTGGTAGATGGTCAACGCTCCCATTGGGATTCATGACAAGGGACTAACTGCCTCCTATGTGATCCATGTCTCTGGTGGTTATATTGGGAATTAACATGTTGACCTTTTGGTGCAACAAAAACTGTGGCCAAGAATTGGTATTAGAGCATTGGGTCACAGGTTCAAATCTCCTCGGGTAACACTGAGGTTGAGATTGTTGGCAGATGGTCAACACTCCCCTCAGGATTTGTGACAAGGGACTAACTACCTCTCATACGATCCATGTCTTTGATGGTTGTATCGAGCATTAATAGGTCGACCTTTTGGTGCAACGACAACCATGGGATAATAGAACGCCCCTCAAGGTATTCTTCATCAAGCTCATGTGAGGAAAAATTCATATATCTTACAAAGATCAAGGACAAAGCCAGGATATCATCCATTGAATTAAACATGCACTTCACCAGAGTTCCATATGTCAATTAGGTGGGAGAAGGAGGCACCTGAGAGCCACAACCAACCTCATTGAGAGGGGCAGTGACACACTTAGGAGAGGCAAGGGTTTCCTTTGTCACAAGGACGGTGCAAGCCAAGACATAACCCACTTCCAAAGAAGGTGACCCCTTCTTTTGATCTCCACTTGAAGTGAGGTTGTCCTCTAGCTTGCACTTCAATGGAGGATGAAGAATCCCCATATAAGAAGTAGAAGCTAAGGAGGAAGAGGATAGAGCCACAACAAACACCACTATGGTGTTTGGCATGTGTATGGGATAAGAAAAGGGAGGGATGTCCAGGAGGGACATTAGGAGAGCGGGCTTTGTAGAGGGAGTGATGAAAACTTGCGCCCTTTTGGGTTGAGGATCATTAGAGCTTACCGAGGGAGTCAGAAGCAGAACAAAGGTGATTGGAATTGAGGTAGGCATAACAGAAGAAGAAAAAATAATAGAAGAGGACACAAAAATAGGGGCCACTAGCTCCCCCTTTGTCTTTTGCAAAGTGACGTGTTTGGTGGCCAAAGCCTTTTGCTTGCGCTTATGCTCACACACAAGCCAATTATGTTAGCTACGGGTGCCAGAAGATGTGACCTAAGAAGAGGTCAAAGGTTGCTGCTCAACCACAAAAGTACCCTTCACAAATGTGGCCAGTGAAAGGGTAGGATCCTTGTTAGGAGCAAGAGGAGGGAGCACAAGGGAAGAAGCGACCATGAGAAGAGAAACAAAAATTGTTGCCTTGACGATAGGCCTCTTCTTGTTCTCTACCTTAGGGGTAGGTAGAGAAACGGTAGGAGGCTGCAGAGGTTGAGACATAGGAGCATCCCCATGGGGACCTTTCCCTTTTCCATAAACAATAGGCCTAGGAACTGTGGGAAAAATAGGAAGCTAGAAGACCTATCGCTTCACTTTTCTCCATGCAGGAACCATCACAGTTCTCGTGCAAGGCATGGGAGTGCGAGTTGAAGGTGCCACAATAGAGCAAGAGGCAAAAGCAAGAGTAGATGACACAAAAGGAGAAGGCCCTTAAGTGTGAGCAAGCTTCTCCTTCCCCTTTTTTGGGCAGAAGAAGCAACTTGTTGTTGTACATTCATAGAAGCCTTCAGAAAGACTGCATAAGGGGACATCAAATAACTAGCCTTCGATGCTGAACCCCTAGTCTTATATTTAATATAAGCTTTATATAAAAAATCTCCCCCAGGTGGGAGAGGTTCAAGATTGGGGTAGGCCAGAAGTGATCCAGTGTGAAGCTCCCACATGACACTAGTGGTTTTTAACTGGTGTTGTGCACTACGTTCACAAAACCTTCATGAGGGAATTTTAAACATTTATGAACCACAAAGGTAACATCGTTCATAGAGGTTAGCTAGGGGATGCCCAACCTAACTTAGAATAGGTTAGACTCTGGAATGATAACGAATGAAGCATCAACAACCTTGGGTCATACTAAGTTGACAAAGAAATAGAGCCCAAAGGGGCAACAAAAATCCATCATGCATATGAAGGGTGGTCTTAGACTCTTTATACAATTCCTTATGTAAGCCATTTATGAACTGAGTCTCCTCTATTATCACATTGACCCAACTCATCGGGTCAACTAAGATGCTAGTTATGACATTTCCATTGATCTAGGCATAAATGTATGAAGAGGAGAGATCCTTATTAAGAGTCTCATCATGCAAGGTAAATGTTATGTTAGGTGTAGCACTCACATTTTCAAGAGGAGAGATACGCGTGATCGAAACCATGTTCATGTACTCAGATATAATTAACTCGGATGATGTAGAAGACTATGTTATCAAATTCAAAAAAATGAGAGGGAAACAAATCAATATAGATTTTTAGTTCACTTTTAGCCTTGGCTACAAATTTATTATAATTATGTTTCTTCCCATCAAGACGGATAGTCCCATCATCGATGCGGTCTTGTATCTCATAACATAGGCGTACACATTGCTCAGTATCATGCCCGTATACTTGATTGAATTGGTAGAATTGATACTTGTTGTATCAGTCAGGATATGATTCAATTAGAGGTTGGGGTTCTATAAATGTCAAAAATTTATCTATTAATAACTTCTTTAAAACAACAATATAAGACATAATTTTGTGAAATTCCTATTACACCTAGGCTCTTATCCTTAGATGTAAAGACCACATTCACAATAGCTTTTCTTTTGCTAGAAATCAACACTACAAATCAGTTATTAGAACAAGAGCACGTAGAAAAACCCTCAAACTGTTCCACCATCTATTGGTACTCACGTAAAATGACACATAAGTGTGCAAAAGAAGGATATTTCATTAAGGAAGACTTTTCTTGCCATGATTGAACTATACTTACCACAAATGAAAATGTTCTGCACATCTTAGTCCAATAGTGGATAAGAGATTTGAGAGAATAGTGCTTGATATCGAGTGATAAAATTAGTCACCTTTTCTTGGTCCCCTTGCTTGCATTAGATGAGATTCGAAAAGGTCATCTTCGGCCTGATGTTAGCCTTGAACAATTAGAGGAAATGGTTTGCCAACTAATCAAACAAAAAGATAGAGTTATCCAGTAAGGAATAATACCTCTCAAGGGTAGTGTCCTTAAGGGATCTAGGAAAGAGCTTAGCCATTAGACCATCATGGTGGAATAAATTAGTGCACATAACATTAAATGCTGAAATGTGCATATGAGGGTCTCCATGATCACCATATTTTTCAAATTTTAGAATCTCCATACCTTGAGGGATAGGAATGTTTAAAATAGCAATAAATAAAGGACTATGGAAAAATAAATACTAAAAGATAGGTTGAGAAGTAGCACTAGATAAACACTAGTTAGTTCTACATCTAACCCATGTTCTACAATAAGGCATTTAAGACAGGGTCAAAAGATGAAGCAGGACCAGTCGAACCTCCACTAGAATTACTAATGCCACCAAACCCCATACCAATAGATGCCCACCACTAGGACCAACATGGGCACCAAGATCACTAGGAATATTAGGATTGGAGGAACTGAAACCCAAAGGTACCTTGTTTACTTTAATGATGGGGGGTGGCTAAGGACCAAAAGTAGTGTTAACAGAAGGGCCAATCTTGAACATGCATACCGATACCCTAGGCATCAAGACTTCTATCTATCTTTCAACAATCTTGGAACCAAGGTCTTGAGCAATAATAGACCTAGAATTATATGATGGAACATGGGTGTTCACTATGTCTGCAAGGCCCTGAAGAAATTCTAGACCTACTCTGTACTTGTCCAACATAGTTATCAAGTCTTTAATAACCTTAGCAGCCCTAGCCATAATTCTTTCTTTCTCCAGATACTTCTTGAAGTCCAAAAGTCTTCTATGGAAAGAAGTTGCTTTGCAGGAACCTCAAGAGCATTTTCTTCTTCCATAGACAAAGCAAAAGGAGAACTATGAGGGGTAGGAACATGAGGAGCTTCCCCAAAAGGACTAGAAAAACTTGTATTTGTTCCTAAAATCATTTTATCGTAGGTAGGACTGGTAGTGAACTTCTTCGAATATATCTATATTTCATAAGCTCCTTCTAACAATGTGCCTCGAGGTTGTAGAATGATCTATAAAGCTCATAAAGCTTCACAACACATGAGTTTGTAGCACACTAGGACACAAGAGAAAGGTATCTGACACCAAGAAATGAAAATAAGACTTCACATCTGGTTCAACAAAAATGTAGAGAAGGGGGATTCGTTACCCTTGGGGTTCTAGGTCACGGGAGATACCCAAGGAATGAATTTCCCTAAACTACTTTAGGTTATTTGATGAGTTGAGAGAGAAACTAAAAAGGAAGGGCAAACAACATACTGTTTCCCTTATGTTAAAATAGGTATATCGAGAACTGGGTGAGCCAACCATAGAGGTTTCAAATTGTAGACTAGACAACTCACTATTTGAGGATGACAAGATAAGAACCAGACTCCAATGCAACATGCTGGCATCCTGTATGGACATAGGTCTAGCAAACATACATAAAATACAAAGGGCCTACTTATGACCGAATTGACAAAGTTTTATTGTTTGGTCACATAAAGAATGCAAGAAACATAAAATACATCAAGAAGAATATTGAAAGGTACTCTAATGTAGAAATACAAGGAAAGAGTAGAAAAATATACCTTTCCACCCATGCTTCAATTCCTCAGCTTTAATTCCAAATGAACGAACCAAAACCTGCACACACAAAAATGAAAAAAAATGTTGGGCTACATTTCAAGGTCTACCTTAGTCAGACCCTTGTTTTGGTTTTTCCACCTCCACAAACAATCAGATATGCAACAAGATAGATAAATCAATAAAGAGAGAATAGAAAGATAGTGTCAAATATAGTACAAAGACAACCTGAATTATACTCTATAAGACACAATGATGCAAATAAAATAACAAGAACAATATCACCTTTCCTCCTACTAGCACTCAAGGCCGAGAGGAAAAGATGACACCACACCAATAGAATGGAGGTTCACCAACCTACAAAGATGGTGGAGTTGTAACAAGAATGATGTAGAAGCCAAGAAGAGAGCAAGTGCTAGTTTGATGTTAGAATAGTGAAAAACACAAGCTACAAGATCAAACAATGAACAAAGACACCTTCCGCACAAGAGATCTGCAAACAATATATGCAATATTCCTCAACAAGAAAAAGCTACATAATGAACCTCAAAAATCTTTAAGGAAAACAAAAGTCCTCAAAGGTTGAAAGTTTGAGAGTAAATATATAGAGTGATAATATAATGAGGGTTGAGTGTTATATAGGATAAACCCAAATAATTGCTCACTTCCATTAATAGAAAAGGACTTAGTTAACTGAATAAAGAACTCCTAAGTTTAGCTTAAGTGCATGAGAATAAATTAGACTTATAATTAATTAAAGATCAATTATAAGCTAATGCATGATTACTCTAACACCCCCTTAAGATGAACTTAGGAAATAGCTAAAACCCCTAAAAATAAGGAATGTATGATGGGTCCTGACAAACAAGGCCGGGTGAGGTACCCATGCACAAACAAAATATCTCTCAAAACTAGAGAAAAGGAGAAAAACACAGTGGGAGAAAACTCCTCTCCAAAAGAGAGAAAGGAAAATGAAGGACTACAAAAGCCTCCATATCAAGGTGTGAAGGACTCAAAAGCCTCCAACCAAACAATGTCCTGAAAAAGAGGAACATGCAAAACATTGTTGAAGCACTAAGAAGTTGTAGATTGTTGTCGAATGATGACTAATATAGTACTGAAATGAAGAACCTCCTTTAGAAAAAATGATGGTCAGGATCAAGATAATGAGAATCTGCATGGGTGCCCCAATGATACTACTTGAATCCGATGGAAAACAAAGGAAAACATCTAGAAGTTGAAGATACAAATGTCAAGATCAAGAAGATAGTAATTTGCATGAGTTCCCCCAACGACATTACTCGAATCAGATGGAAAATAAAGGAAAATAGTTGGAAGTCAAAGATATAGGTACCAACTAGTTTGAAGAACATTGATCATGAGAGAGACAATAATTTGCATGAGTGTCCCCAATGACACTACTTGAATCAGATGGAAAACAAAGGCAAACATTTGGAACTCAAAGATACAAACGACACATTTATGAAAAGGGAGAGCCATGACAGGTACATTGAAATTGTGTGAAACCAAGAAGTGCATGTAGGAGAAGCAACTTGCAAATAAAAGGGTGTGCAAACTAAGGCGCACACACATGAGGAAATAATCATTGGGATTCACTACTATCATGGAAGGGACACTCACTTGACAAAGGTTTGATGAAAAATCAAAGGAAAACATCAACCCCCCAATGACACTTTCTATCATAGTGTGAATACAAAAGGCACAACAAGGTGTGCAAAATCCCCCAAAAGTATACACCAAAATGACACTTTATCTCAGTACATCTACATAAGATAATGTGCATGAAAAAGATGTCTACAATGCCCAAATAGGACAAAAAATTAGAAATACATATAGAACAACCAAAATGAGTCATCCCACACAAATAACAAGTTTCCAGGAGTTGAAGTGTCCAAGTAATTCACTACTGTGCGAAAACACAAACAATTGAATAAAATGTACCTAGAGATGAATATGGAAAAAGTGTATGGATGACTATGAAAAGCTCTAAAAGATGGTCCCAACACTGTTAGAATAATAAAAAATGGAGAAACTGGTCAAAAGTTATGAGATCAAGAATAAAACACACCTCATACTTCAACAAGCTATAGAATGTACAACAAAAAAATTAAGTGACGAGACTCACACCATTAGAAAGTTGGCGAAATGAACTTTTTGGTGATATCTTGTTCGCCAAAAAATGATATCGTATGCCCAAGTTATGGCCAAAGGAAAAAAAGACCCCCTTTAGGGCACAAAGGGGTCTTGAAGGGGCCATTTCCAATGTCTATACCACTAATGTCAGCAGCATATTCTAGGAATATTCCCTGGGTGTCAGAAAAATCTAGCCCTTGAGAAAAAAATCTTCTTCAAAATATTCTACATATGTTTGGAATATTCGTTGTGATTTGTCGTAAAACCTATCATCGAAAAAAAAAGAATTGTAGACCAAAAAATGTAGAGTTGCTAGGAAAATTGAGTTAGTAGTCGAGAATATGGAAAAAGGCCATTGGAGATAATTTTGTATGTGTTGGTAAAATATGAGTGGTGCTAGAGAAAAAAATGCAATTGACTGAAAGAAAACTACTGTTGGTAAAAGGTTGATCAAGCTGTCGACAAATACAACAATGATGGGAAAAGCTGCTAGGAAGATGAAAGAATCACTATTGGTGGTATGGCTGGCCACGATAGGGTTTGGTGGGGATTGCAAGGTTACGGGGCCTATAGGGGTCAGGTACCCTATGAGTACCCCTAATAAATGCATCCCCAAACACAAAGAACTTGCCTCCAATTAAAATTTCAACCTGCTCAGCCTTTTAAAAAATTCCTTTTTTTAAAAAAATTTCAAAAAGGAATTTATAAAAATACTCGATGGATTTTTTATTTTTTAGCACTTTTTTTCTCAGATTGTGTGCATAGGGATCCATATAGGGGTAGTACAGGTCCTTGTACAAATTTTTTTTCCCCAAAAGTTCTCAACATTGAAGTAGGTCAGATTTATAGTCAAAATTTATTGAATTGACCTTTTAAATCCAACAACGAGGTTCTTTTCATGCCAAAATGCACCAAAAAAGCAGCTACCCTCCAAATCTAGAAAAAACAATTACTTCAAACCCTTGCAGATCTAACCTCATAAATCCAAATTAGGCCAAATAAAAGCCAAATTTGACTTTCTCGACAACTTTGAATCTACTGGTAGACTCTATTTTGGTTCCAGATGTACCAACAAATTTCCACCTCTAAAATTTACAAAAAAAAGCAAAAGGGATTCTAGATTTGAAGCCTGTAACCCTTATTGAAGAAAAAAACTTCATAAATGGAGAAGGGGTTTGCTAAATCCATGCTTTGATACCATTTTAGAATTGTGAAAAACATGAGCCATAGGATCAAACAATGAATAAAGACACCTTCCACACAAGAGATCTACAAATAATATATGTAATATTCCTCAACAAGAAAAAGCTACATAATGAACCTTAAGAATCTTCAAGGAAAAAAAGTCCTCAAAGCTTGAGAGTTCGAGAGTAAATCTCCAGAGTGATAATACAATGAAGGTTGAGTGCTATGTAGGAGCAACCCATATAATTGCTCACTTTAGTTAACAAAAAAACACTTAGTTAATTGAATAAAGAACTCCTAAGTTTAGCTTAAGTGCATGAGAATAAATTAGATTAATAATTAATTAAAGATTAATTATTAGTTAATCAAGAAGTTGCAAGAATGAAGGAGAGAATTGCATGAAGAGTAAAGGAATGAGTTTGAATTGATAAAATGGAGGTAAAAGGTTAGTTTTCATTGGTCAAGGGATGATAGAAGACATTATGCATGATTACTTTAACACAAGTGAGAGAGTGAAAGAATGATCAAGAAGTTGCAAGACTGAAGGAGAGAATTGCATGAAGACTAAAGGAATGAGTTTGAATTGACAAAATGGAGGTAAAAGGTCAATTTTCATTGGTCAAGGGATGACAGAAGACATTACCTTCACAACCAACCGAAGACGTAATGGTTTTGTAGATTCCAGAGGTAGGAATCTTGCCAGGATGTTAACATGGTGCACAGACGTCTGTACGACATGCACATGTCCCCAACAAAAATTCCTCCACCAATGTGAAAGACAAGGCCATGCAGAAGGAGTAAGCTAACGGTGGCAGATTTGCATCATCAAACTTATATTTTCTAAAGTAAAGGTAAAATGAATCCAAGGAATTTTCCTAGGGTACAAATTCACACCATTACATATAGAGATTTGAAGAAACACATATGAAACAACATAAATAGAATAAAAATATTAAAACATAATACCATGATTTATGTTTCCTTAGAGAGTAGAGAACCAACAACATCCTCCATTTTCAAGGTGATTGAAGTGCTCCCAATAACCATGACTAAGCTATCCAATAAGTTTGACAATGAACATAGCAAATGTTAGCACCTTTCTTCTTCATCCATCTTCACCCCAACTAAGGTCGACAAAGTCATCAACATATGGAAAGTTTCTATATGGTTAAAGATTCATCCACCTTCTTCCATTATCAAGGAATATAACTTCTTCCTCAAGAAAATATTATTTACTAGAGATTTGTCTTGATATATCTCATCCATCTTCTTCCATAACTTCTTCAAAGTGGGTTCTTTGTAGAAATTTATTAGAATCGAATCTACAAGGCACATTCTTATGATACCTTCAACTTTTCTATCTATTACATCATATTTTGCAACCAAATTTGGACTGCAAGCCTTTGGACTTTATCATCCATCACAACTCATAGATCTCGATCAATCAACATATCTTCCATTTTTAGCTTTCACATTTTAAAATTTGCACCAAAAAACTTATCTACCTCAATTCTCGCATATGTGCCCACCATCTCTATTGTCCTACAATATAGAACATGAAATACTTTGAACAAGCTCTCACTCAAACCTTGATTAGCTCAAAAAATCTTATACCCAACAAATAGAACCAAAATTAGCCAAGATTCAATATCACTTGTAAGGAAGCAAAGGTGTGTGAAAACACTTCCTACGTTAATCTTGATAAGAATTTTAAGCAAATTTCAATTCAACTAGATTGAAGAAATACAAGAAATAACATAAATAAAATAACAATAAAACATAAAACCATGATTTATGTGGGAAGAATCCTTTCAATAGAAAAATCCCCAACTTCAAAAAATGCACAATTTATTATCAAATTCTAAAATAGATTACAAGAAACTTGCAATGCAAGTCCTTACATGAGTCTTCACCTCAACTTATTTTGCAGGAATTTTGGAAACATACAAACTTGCAAACTAAACTCACTCAAATAACTATCCAAAATCACCAACATATAGAAAATTGCATTACATATGATAACCTTCCATCTAGGTGAGGCATTTATATTCTCACTAGGGAAACCTCATTACTAGCTTATGGAAACATTGTCAACCATTATTACAATTATTGATTTCAACCCACGAAATTGAATGTTTCATTCTAGAAACAACTAATGGAAAAGGCAATGATAGTCATCATAAATATTATAATTATCTTGAGCACCGACTTGTCTCTATCTCCATGCATTATGCTTTTCAAAATAACCACTTTACATCCGTCATAAAAAAACATCTATTTTTGGCACTTATTGTTTTTATCATGCAAGATTGAGACACTATTTTTTATTTTATTTTTTTATATATAGTTATGTCTTAAGTGAGCACTATCCATAAACTAGATTGAGATGGATATTAAGTAGTTACCTTTCATTTTGTTGATATTAAACCATAAAATATAAGAACTAAATTTACTTATGAATTAAAAAACCCTATTTTTGAGAACACAATAGATCATTCCTTAATGAAAACCATCGTATTTATATTCAACTACAATCTATAATAATATTTGAACAACTTTAAAATCTTTTTAAATTAAAATATATAGAAAAGTTCCCATATTTCTATTGGGAAAATACGTAGAACAATTCTCTTCAACCTTTTCATTAAAAAAACTCATCAAAATCATTGAATTTCTATAGCATCCATTTTGAAAGGCCATTTCACGTGTCATTCATCCTTTTGTAGTTTGTAATATTAATGTAAGCACATATGAAAGAAAGAAAACTTTTAACGTCCAGATGTATAACTAGTAATTTCTGTAAGTGTTTCCTAAGAAAAGGTAAGGAAAAATAAAACCAGCTTCTCCCAACGCCCAATGCTCTACTTAACATAACAACGACCTATAATCATAAACAACCACAAACCTAAGTATTTCCTTTTATGTTAAGCACCTACATTTCAAGGACATTTCGTCCAGTTTGGCTTGAAGTTCCTCAATTGTTGCATCATCATTCTCATCCAGCCATTCCTCAACAGTATTTAGTGCCCCACTGATATCATCTGCAACGCTCTTCTCCATTGTTCCCTTGCTCTTCGCCTCTGTAACCCTACTTTTCATGTTACAAATATAACATTTCAGAGTGTTTTTGGCCAAATGCTTCTTTGCCATTTCTTCATCCTCTTTTTGAAATATGTCTGCATCAGCCACCATTCTATCTATCTCCTCCTTGCTCAGTCTCTCACGCTCATTTGTAACAGTAACCTGATTGTTGCTTCCTGTCCCCATATCCTGGGCAGAGGCTGTCAGAATTCCCTCTACATCCACTTGAAAGTAAACTCGTATCTTTGGCACAGCACACCGCGCAGGTAGAATCCCATCGAGGACAAATTCGCCCAGCAAATTGTTGTGTGCAACCAAAGGTCTCTCGCCTTCATAAATTGGAAAACTTGCACTTATCTGATTGTCATATATTGTGGTGACAGACGCCTCTTTCAGAGTAGGAATGGGAGTATTGCGGGGAACTATTACATTCATGACACCATTGTCAACTGCAATTCCAAGACTCAAAGGAGTGACGTCCACCAAGACTAGGTGGATGTTTTCCTTGTTCAGTACAGCTGCCTGCAAAGCTGCACCATAAGCAACTGCCTCGTCTGGATTTACACTTTTGCAGAGCCCCCTGCCCTCAAAAAATTGACTTACCAATTCCTGGACCTTGGGTATACGTGAAGATCCTCCTACCAATACAATGTCGTTGATTTGGTGTTTGCTCAGCGTGGAGTCTTCCATGCATTGCTTCACTAATTGCATGCATTTGTCAAATAGGTCTGCGTTGAGCTCCTCGAACTTCGCCCTCATGATCTTTATGTGGAAATCTTGCCCTTCATAGAGACAATCTATGTCGATTACAGTCTCTACTGCGGAAGACAAACTTCTTTTTGCCCTCTCGCACTCTGAAAGTAGCCTCCGAAGAGCTTTGGGACTTGTACTCATATCCATTTTATATTTTTTGTTGAACAGCTTAACACAGTAATTGAGCATCCTATAGTCAAAATCCTGGCCGCCCAAATGCATGTCCCCTCCAACAGCTTTTACTTCAAGCTTGCCTCTTTCAACTGTAACAATAGATACGTCGAAGGTACCTCCTCCAAGGTCGAAAACTAGAATGTTTCTTTTCCCTTCATCCATTGAATCAAAGCCATAAGTTATTGCTGCAGCCGTGGGTTCATTGATGATCCGCATGACATTAAGCCCTGCAATTTTACCGGCATCTTTAGTTGCTCGCTTCTGCGAGTCGTTGAAATAAGCGGGCACGGTAATCACAGCATTCTTCACATCACACTGGAGGTATTGTTCGGCTATCGTCTTCATTTTCACCAACACCATGGACGAGATTTCCTCAGCTGCAAATAGCTTTTTCTCACCTTTATAAGCCACTTCAACCATAGGCTTGTTATTCTTACCAGGAACGATAGTGAATGGCCACAATATTTTGTCAGACTGTACAGAGGGATCATTATATCTCCTTCCAACGAGTCTCTTGGCATCAAACACAGTGTTGGTAGGATTAGTTGAAATCTGGAACTTGGCAGCATCTCCAACAAGTCTTTCATTGGGGGTGAAAGCAACCATGGAGGGAGTGGTTCTGTTTCCTTGGTCATTAACAATAATTTCAACTCTGTCGTGCTGCCACACTCCCACACAGCTGTAAGTTGTCCCGAGATCAATGCCAATAGCCTTATCTTTGCCCTGTCTGTCCATGTTATACTCTGCATGAATATAAGAAGAATATTTGGAAATTTTCAGTTAAGTAATCACAGGAAACTGCTGTTATCAATTCCTAAATGAAAATCTTTAAGAACAGAATGCAACCTTAAACCTATTGCAAAAGCGTTGTTTTTCTACGAGCTGTCTCCTAGGCCTATTCACTCTCTAACCATACCAATCAAACACAAACAGTGTAACTGCCCTAAACAGTAAGGAGAAAATTCTGCATGACTGTAAGGAGTAAATTCAAAATAATTCAAATTTTGATTCACAGAGGAAAATGCTGTCATTAATTCTAAAATGAATTTTTTTAAAAACAGACTGCAACCTTAACATATTGCAAAAACCTTCTAATAATCACACCCCTGTTTTTCCATCGGCTATCTCCTAGGCCCATTAACTCTCTAACCATTTTGGTCACAACACGCATATCTCTTTGTGGCTGCAATTTGAGAGGAAATTTGGGATCCCTCTCGGTTGAACTAGTTGATACCATTCTGTGATATTTGGTCCGAGTACTCTTTGGTAGCAGTAGTGGAAGATAATGCAGTTTCAGGCATTGATGGTAGTTTACTAGCTATTTAATGGTTATTTTCCCTAGTTTAGCTATGGTGTGGTGTAACCGTTTGACGTGATGACTCTGACTCAAAAAGACAATCTGATAACCTCAATATAATTTATGCTAATAGAAAGGGCAGACCATTATAAATCTGTGAATCCATCTTGGTTTCGTTGGCAATCTATTTTGATAATTATCTTTTGAGTTCCAATATAGGGCGCCGATGGACATCCCCTGTAAATGTATTGTGCCAGGGATATTTTATATTTGTAGGCAGGTGCCCTCAATTTTTCATTTTAGTTTTATAAATACACTAATATAGATATCTTAAATACATTTATCTAAAAGACATCGAGAGATATCAGTCTTAAGACTATAGATACGGATAAGACTAAAATCAACACAGATTTAGCATTATAGAATTGTCAAACCAATTAATTATCAAGATCGTTTTATTATAAGTACATCATTGAGTGTGCAGTAAAAAAGTTTTAAGCTGTATGCAATGGTTAAAAATGTGATCCACCTTTCATAGGCAGAAACAGGCTGAATGCTAATTTAAGATGTGAAAAAGATTGATAACAAACCAATTACAACAATAAGAAAATATGTGATGAATACTTCTCTAAAATGTATGAAATAACTGTAACATACTTGTTCTAGGAATTTATGCTTATGACATTATGTTGGAAGTTAAAACATGAGTGAGCATTCCTGTAGTCTATTGACAGGTTTTGCTACGAACTGTTTTTTTTTTTCATAAATATTGCATGAAAATTTTGGAGGTCTTTCTGTTTCAATTTGAAGATTTGTTTGCATAAGGCCTAATGAGATTTGCATATTTTAGTGCCATCTTTTTTCACAATATTTTTTTATTGTGTTTTACCAAGAGAATATAATATATTTTCCTGTTAACAAAAGATATTTCTTTGTCAGGAATAACCATTATAAAGCACATGAACACTTCTAAAAGATGAGGGTCCTAACACATCAATCCTATACATATTAGGTAATAGGTAATGTACTGCTAGTTTAATAAGATTAGAGCCCTAGTAAACACCAATTTTGTAATGTATTTGTCGTATCTGTTGTCCATACTAAGTCAATATATCTCCTAGCCTCTATCAGATTTCAACTCACACCCCCAGTATTGTGTACAGAGAACTCTGTCACTGGGAATATTTCATTGCTTCTTAGTAAAACGTGCTTGACGAAACCTAGAGAATGCATTCCCAAGGTGTTGTGCTTTTACATAAAGATCTGTACGAGAGTTTTTACCCACAAGTGTGTAGGATTTGTAACCTCGAGGTTGTGGTCCTCCTTAAACTATCCCTCAAATACAGTACAAGATTATAAACTCAATGTTGATTCCATACGGTCGTCAAGTAATTGTGCTATATAAATCAAATATATTATTACCCCAGTTACATATGTGTGATTGTTTATAATCTCAGTAAGTCAATCAGCCCACATATAATGGGCAACCAAAAATAATTACAATATCAAGCTTGATCATAACCGAGTGAAGGTACTTTTGGCAAAGTTGAATTACATAAAATAGTGTTTTTTCTTGTCATATGAGATATGAGCAAGATCTCAGATATATTTAGCAAATAGATAGACCAGGGCGATTCACATCATCTGGGTTGCATTAGCTTTAAGTTGGTCTTGCAGCTTATTCTTCCTACTCGACTATCCCAGTCCCATCCTTTAAGCCTCGAAGTCTGAAATGTAAAGAGAACAATACATCTATAGCTTATTCTCACATTTTAGTTTCAGTTTAAATTGCTAAGCAACCATTTTCTAGAATTTTTCTATCAATCTCAACTTTCTAAACTTGAACCAAAGACAATGTACTAAGGTTGAGATCACCTTTATTGGAAAAAGCATCATACGTTCAAAAAGGTTGAGAGCACCTTTGACAGGCATTTACATGACTAAAATATGATTATTCAAACTTTCTTATCTTCCATTGCATATCAGAATGTGAGTTTTGAAACATGTTTTCTTTGATGTGCTTTTTAAATTAATCAGATGACGTAACTTATAGTACAAGGATGTAGCCAAATCTGAAGTTTGATCAGTTTACGATCCACAGTGCACACTTAAAAAGCCTTAGCAAGTTGCTGTACAAAGTTACCAAATAAAAACATGCTTAGTTTCTTGCCCATGCATGTCCCTACAACTTGTTTCAGAAAAAGTTCTGAAATAATGTGTAGAAATCAGAATGCATGTGTATTTATAGGCTTCATATTTAAAAGGGAACTTGTTTGCAAGACTCTCCACACTTTTTTGCCTGTCATTTCACACTCCTTTCTAATTCAAGCTGTGAGATTCTGGTTGTTAGCAGATGAACAGATTCAAATCAGTTGACATAAGACCATCTGAGAATTTCTATCAATCGTATAGGATTCAGCGAAGGGGTATGAGAAAGAGATAAAATGTCCCACAAAAGAAAAACACGTGGCAAAGTCTACTAGACACATCAATTACACAACCAGAAGAATGAACACCCAGTCAGGGTTCTAAATGAAAATCAGCCACGACAACAACTCGACTGAAAAAAAAATTGCATACCTAGTAGAGGGTAGGCTTTCCAAGGAACAACCTTGCCTTGCGTATTACTAAGTTTATAACCCAGACCTCTTAACTCATTCTGAAAGAAGCATATGGCCCCTCTTCTTCCTCTCCCTCAAAACTAACAAGACGGTTCAGTACAGAGCAAAAATCATAAGTTATATCCTTTAAAATTTTATCCATTGAGACAAAAAAAATTACTGATTCGATACAGAGTAGCAGTTGCTGCATTCAGACCCCAAAGAATGTCGTTCACAGATCATAAAACATAAGCAACAAATCAATTGGCCAACATTTGTTTGGTGAAAGGTTATTCCTGTGACCATGACCGCCCAAGATTATTTCATTTCAAATATACAAAACGGTTTTCCAGGTCTTCAAATATATAACTAATCTCCTATATTCCAGTCAAAGCACCCTATCAAATAGAGAATAAATAAAGATCTCGTTGTTACAAACACTTAATTTCACCAAGGAACTGCCCAGGACTAATTACCAGCCCACATAATAAGGAACTGGAATCTAAATTCTAAGAATTGACGAAAATTTAAAGCTACAACTCAAAAACTCATTACTCAGTAGGAAATAAATTTGTGAACAGTCATTCTGTTTTTTCGTTTTGGTGTGGTCTGCTTTGGCAGACACTGTGTTTTTTTATTAATTTCAACTAAGCTTGGCAGTGTAGCACAAGTGGGCCGAGAAAAGAGGCATGGGTATAAAATTGAACCGTTGATGTAGATCCAGACGAGTGAGGCTGTGCAAATCTGAGGCTAGCCATTGTGTGTAACGCCCCTGCCTCATCTATTGCCAAAGCCATCTCACTGTACGGTGCAGGTGCTAAGCCTACCATGTTTTTTATTCTCTTATAATGGCAGTATAATTTGAGACCTGTATTCTTATTATAAAACATTGAAGTAAAAATATGTTTAGATTTGATAGAAATAGTTGTAAGTATCAATACCTTATCCTAAACTGACAAATATCAAATAAATTGCCATTTGATAAACACCATATTTTTGGTTCTGGAAAAAGATTCTGGTATTATTACACTTGCTGAAACAATTCTCTGCCACTACACAGGCTTCTGCTACCATCTCAGCTCATTCATATGACATGCTTGAATTTTGTGGAGAGGCTTGGTATGGTTTCTCCTTTCCAAGCAGAGTAAGGGCATCTGTGCCATAGATGGGTAAACTTATGAATTTTATGGGTAATCTAATTTCAGTTAAGTTATGTTTTGTGTATGTTAGATGTTATGAGTTAAAAGTTTGGTTGTTACTGTTAGTAATGTGTTGAGTACTTAATAGTTAGATTTTTAAGGGAGAGGCTGTTGAGGAAGTTGAAAGAGTGAAGGCATTTTATAAAGGTAAGTGAATAATATAATCAATGATACAATTGAATTCTTTCACAATATATATATTTATTAAAATATATTTGACAGAGAATACTTGGAAAGTATAAAATCCATGCATAAATATGAGACTTCAGGATGATGAGAAGTTTTTGTAGTTAGAACAGTGAAGGAACATTTTTAATATTTGTTTATATTGTCTGTGGTATAAATGGTCATAAACATGTTGATAGATAATAAATTTTAAGATGACTGTCAAATAAATTTAGGAAGAGGTAATGGATCTTCAAATTATAAAGACAAAATTACGAAGGCAATAGCATATGACACTAGATGTACAAGACTGACAGATGTTTCTGTAGGAATGTGAAGCAAAAGGTTAGGAATCAAAAGGATGTAAACAAATGTCAAGATTGGTTTATTAATACGAGAAGACAGGAGATCGAGTTTACAGAGTAGAAAGCTGAATCAGATTGATGGATGCTCCAAATCATCTTGGATTTATTGTTATTTGATTCAATGTTATAAATGTTTGTTTCTTTTTTAGATCAAATAGTGGTTCGTTTGATGTAATGATTCAAAAGTAAGTTTGTTAATGTTAGCAATGTGTCGGGAAGTAAATAGTTTAATTCTTAAAGAACAAGTGATTATAGAAATTAAAAGGACGAAGACCTTTCATTAAAGTCAATGAATAATGTAATCAATTAAATTCCTGCATAATATGATTTTTATGTTTCTTTTATATTATTGTAAATGTAAATTTTTATTTTATTTATGTGCATTTAGTTTGGTTTCTACAATATAATACATTGTGGAAAGAGGATAGAGTTGTTGAATTTTACTTTTGCTTTTCAAGACTTGGGGGTAAAACATACAAAAGATAAGATCTGCCATGCAAGTTTATTTTAAAAATTGATCTTATCCTCAAAATTGTGAAGCAATACATTAAATTAGATTTTGGAGAGAATACTCATTCAAGGCACACTTATTCTTCTTTTAAATGAAAACAATTGAATTACATAGATATTGACGTGTCTGTTTTTACGTAATAGATTACAAAATTTCAAAGAAGCAACCATCTAAACTAAAAGTTATCTTTCGACTATACAACCATAAATGCTCAATCAATTAAACAACGGCCTTTCTATAAGATTCACATTTTGAAGAGTTTTGAAAGATAAAGATGACAGAAGAAGATAAAAACAGCAGAGATAACTGTGAAATCAAGAATTACCATCGACAAAACAAGCAGTATCAACAACAAATTTATGAAGTCCACAAACAAAAACAAAACAAGAAAATCCATGTATTTGTGACTCAAAAATTAAAAAATCATATATTGAAACAAATAAATGAATTTTTTTAGCATACACAGCTTGCTAAGATTCAAAGACCATAACAGTAAATTTAGAGGCATTCAGCTTTCCGAACTGCAACTGAAATTCTACCTACACACTCTTTCCACTCCTGAAATAATTAACAGGAAAAATAAATGAGAGAGAAAAGAAAGATTACCTTAACAAGCGAGACTCTGTCAGAATTCTCTGTGAGAGGCTTTCCTCACCAATAAAAAATGATGAGCCAAGTTCAGACTAAGAAGCCGAATGCAGCCTTAAGAACGAAGGTATTCCTCTATGGTTTCTTTTTTGTTCATTTATTTCTTCTTCCTTTTTTTTTTGCTTTTGATAACCTACTTTACTTTTCTTTTTGGTTTTATGGTCTTTTTTTTGTTCTTTGTTACCACGGGAATATTATAGTGATTGATATAAATAAGGAATTGGAATTAATAGATAATAATTTCTTTTTAATATATAATTTCAAAGCATTTTTTTTTAATTTAATATTTTTTTGTATGTAAAGATTTATTTAAATTTAATTTTGTAAGAAAACATTTATGTCTAAGGATTTTTTTTTTTAAGTGTATATTTAATTTAAGTTAATTCAACAAGATGTAAATATATAGGTATAAATAATAGATTGATATAATAAAATTGAGGATATGTATATTTTAAAATTATAAATGTTAAAGTACATAAAATAAATGTGATAACTAAAGGTATTTAGTTTTGGGTTTGAGAATAAATAAATGTTTGATGCGGTGTTAAATTTTGAATGTCTCAAATTTGGAAAAGCATGATCTTTATCTATGTTTCATCATGGGATCTAAATTATCTATCTATAAATATGAGGGGTCAAATCCATAGATTAGCATCATGAGTAGTGTACAATCCTAATTCATATTGCGCTTGATTTGATCATGTTTTTTTTCCTTTCTACTATTTGAGATTAATAATATTTTGAAATAGTTTTGAATGATTCTTGATATATCCTAAGGGGACATGTTCTCCTAAGTCGACCCCTTGAAAACCTAGGTAAAAGATCAAAGGCAACAAGTTTTAATTGTGCAAATGGTCCTAAAATAATGTGTGTATGGGTAATCCCACAATAATGAGTCCCACTTTTTGGTCAAAGTAGGACATTGAAATCAACATTTTTTATTAAATCTTCACCTTTTGAGATCTATAGCAGCTAAACCATTAAGAATTTGAAGATGATGCGAACTAGTGATTTGTGATGATTTGTATGTAGATTCTAAATATATATTTTAATTTTTTTAAAATAAATTGTGATTTTTTTTATGTAGTTTTAATAACTTGTTTTTTATAGTAAACATCATTTTTAAAAGTAACGTTTATGTCGTAATGCATAACTTTTTTTGTAGAAAGGATAAAATTCTAATTTTTAAAATATAGATTTGTAACATCAATATCTAGTGCATGGATATTTTTCATATTTTTAATTAATTTTTGAAATCAGGGTAATTATAATTTGGACATAGGTGTACATTGTAATGCATAACTTGTTTTGTATATATCATCATTCAATTTTTTTCTAAAACAATGATATCAATACCTAGTGCACAAATATATTTTTGAATTTTTTTAGTATTTTACTATTTTTTCACATGTATAAAACAAAGAACTTGATGTTTGGTGAAAAACCTATGTTTAGTAAAAATTAGAAAATGAATACATATTAATAAAATGAAAATATGTTAAAATTATACTTGTTCGAAAGCTCGTTTTGAGGACTACAATTTTGTAAATTATCTTGTCAAGTTAATTAAATTTGAAGGTCCAACCTAAGGTTTCAAACTAGAAATTTTGAAGCAAAAACTGAAAGTGTCTAGCCAAGGTCCTTTGTTTAAAGATCCTTCAAATGAAGGCACCTTTGGTTGAAGATAATTCCTTCATTCAAAGCTGCCTTCAAACAAAGATTATTTTGGGGCATCCAAAATAATATTACTTATTTGTGAAAAAGGACCATTGAATGAAGGTTCTCTAATAAAATAATATTAATTTTTTGGTACTAGCCACCTTCAAATGAAGGTGATTTTTAGCCAAATTTTTGCAATTAAATGTTATTCAAATTGCATATATATAAGGTCATTTTTTATGTTTTTAATATTAAAAAACTAAGAAAAAAACATTTTTGTATTTTTGCAAGTGTTTTACATTTGGAACATAGAATTGAAAAAATTGTATTTATAATTTTGGGAAACATTGTACAACAAAAAAAGGGCAAATGAATTATTGAGATCACATTTTGTAAAGAAGGAGATGGGAAATAAAAGGACAAAGAAAAATATGACTACACGGTCATATTCAATAGAAAAGGAACAAAAATTATGTGAAGAAAGGATGTGGAGATATTAAGATCAAAGAGAAGGTATGTATTTTATAAATTATGTATTTTTTCAATTAAATAATCTTCTAGATTTAAGATTAGGATCAATAAGATCAAATTATTTTCAGTTGAAGTCTAATAACCTAAACCTTATTTACCCTATTTACCCTAAATCTTAAAGGTCATAAACCCTAAATCCTAACCCTATTTACCCTTGAAAGCTTAAATCCTAAAGGTCATAAACCCTAAATACTAACCCTATTTACCCTTGAAACCCTAAATCCTAACCCTAAACCCTAAATATTATTGAGCTAAATATATGATTAGATGTCTTGGCCAAATTTTATTTGACTAAGTTAACTAATCATTCATTTCTACTAGTTTTGTACCTTACCCTTGGTCTAGGCTATATTCCTTAAAATTTTTGTTTTCCATGGGCCCTAAATATCTAGATCTCATTTTTACATATAGTTTTATCCCTCAAATCATCCTCATAAGCAAATTGTAATCTAAACAATATAATCCCATATAAAAAAATTAAGGATTTTACAAATCTCAAATTTCTATAACTTAATCCTTTTGAAACCTTCTCATACCTCTAAATTCTTAGAACTTTCAAATCCTTTGTTGCAAGGTTGTTGTAGGTGTTGTAATTGATGTCAATAGAATAGAGATTTTTGTGGGTATTGGCATTAACGTCAGTAGAGTGGTAGTGTTTAGATGGTTGCATATGTTGCAATTAGTATGTTAATCAAAATTTTTAAGTACGATGATGGATGCCATGAGCCTGCTATAACAATTGTCCTATATTTCTAGTTACTCGTGAATAGGTGAATGATGTTGTGAATGTTGTATTCATTGTCTGTTGATGTCAAATGTATAAAATATTTTCTTGCAGCCAGTGACTAAGGAATTTGTACTAAAGATGCTCTGGATAATGCTTTGCATTCCTATGCATTTGAATATAGTGCTTTGTAGTTTGGAAATTTATCAAATGCAAATGTATATTATGTATGTTCCTATTTTTAGAACATACAAGTTACCACAGAGGTTTTCAAAACTTGCAGTGTGAAGACTATACTATCATAGTTAGGAAGGTTTAGATAAATGCTCTACATTTCTTCACAATTGGTGTTGTGGTCTTATAGTTTGAAGGATGAGTTCAAATTGTATATCTATTTTCTCCCTTCAAGTTTCAAATGTTGAGGTTTATTGCAAGTCAATTTTTCAATGTTCTATCTTAAGACTATGTTATTTGGATGTGTAATCTGAGATACTGGTTTAATGTTTGTTTGCCTATGTTAGCTTAATGTTGTATGAAGTTGTAAAAGGAGGGCATGGAAATGTTTTTGACTATCATTTAATTCTTGTAATGAGATTTGCATGATGTTATCTGGTCTCTTTGGTACCGCTTGTGGTTTGAAGTTAATATTTGAAGGTTTAAGTGTTTGTTGGGACGACTTGGTATATTGAGGTTTTTCCACCAAGTTTTTGTTGTGTCCACTAGCATGGGATTGTGTGCTAATGTAAAATAGGTCCTTCTTATGTCCTTGCTTGGACCAAATTCAATTTCCCTTTCCCGTCAATGATTTGGAGTTGACTCATTATGGCCATTACACATTTCATGTTTACATGTTTTAGTTTGGCCAACAAGGAGAATTTTTTTGAATCTTATGGAGGATATAAATGAAAGATCAAGCATTTGATCAATTTTTTTGTGTACTGTGTTGAGTGTTCAATGTGTTGAAAGTGATATATATGTTGAAAGTGGTGAGCTAAAGGTAGAAGAACATGTGCAAATATAAAGAGTATTTGAAGTGGGGTACTATCATAATAGTGGTTTACAATTCCTGAGAGGAACGAATTTTAGCTGAAATCACATATTTTTAGAAAATATAATGATTTAAGCCTTAAAAAGTTCCATTTTAAGGATTCCAATTGAAGAGGGTTTGATCAAATCACCTTAGGTCAAACCCCTTGGATAGAACCTCGCTAGTTTTAAACCATACCTATAAATGCGTCTCCTTTACACCTATCAAAATGCTGATAAAAAATCACTTTTGATTTAGATTTTGGGGGATCAAATGAATTCATTTAAAATTTATTTCAAATGATTATGGTATTCCTTAGAACAAGCTATCCAATGAATATAATTTTAATATGTTTTGGTTTTGTTATGTATTTGTTTTTTAAGTTTTATTAAACATAGGTTTTTCATCGAAAATGAATTTCTTTGTTCTTCACATGTGGAAAAATAGAAGATTATCAAAAAAAATTGAAAAATATGAGTGCACCAGATATTGAAGTCCTTGATCCAACAAAAAAAATAAAATAAAATTTGACATATACAAAAAGTTACGCGTTATACCGGTCCGAATTGTAATTAGTTTGACTTTGAAACTTGATTAAGGAAAAATATTCAATAAAAACTATCTAACCAAGTGGAAGCACTAGATATCATAGTTACAAATCTAAATTTGAAATAATTAGAATTTTATCCTTCATGGAAAAAGTTATGCATTATACAAAGGCACTTTTTAAAAATGTTGTTTTCTGAAAAAATCTATTTTCGTGGGAGATGGAAAAAGAAGTGCAATTTGATTCCAAAAATTTTGAAAAAAATATTTTTAGAATCTACAGACAAAATTTGATGACTCTAGTTTGCACCATCTTCAAATTCCTCACAGTTTAGCCGCTATAGGTGACCGAATGTGAAGATTTAGTTAAAAATAATAATTTCAGTGTCTAGTTTGGCCAAAAATTGTAAACCACTATTATGGGATCACCCAGTGTGTTAAAGGTAGTGAGCTGAAGGATGAAGTGTGCAAGTGAAGTGTTAAAGGCATTGATCCAAAAGTAGAAGTGTGTAAGTGAAGTGTAGAAGGAAGTGAGACGAAGGAAAATTTTTATGAGTGCTAAAGGCAATGAGTTGGAGGCAGTAAAGGTGTTGTAGTGGTAGTTGATCATTTGAGTTCATCAAGTGTTGTATCCTGAAGTTGTAGCCTCTTTCTGTAAGTGTTGTAACTAGTAGGGAGTTGTAAAATTCCTTTTGGTTGAAGCAATAAAATTGTGTTGTAAATGTTGTTTCATTTTTGTGAGTTTAGATTTGGATAGTAGCTCCAAGAAAATTTCTCACCGTGGTTTTCCCCTTATAGGGTTTTCCACATAAATTTAGTGTTATGGTTGTGTGCTTAAATGCTTTTGAATTCTTTATTTGGTTAATGAAATAATAAGTTTTGAATGTTAAATTTGAATTGAATTAATTTGAGAGATATATTGATTTACCCCCCTCTCTCAGTATATCTATGCATTCTAACAATTGGTATTAGAGCTAAGTTCCTCGATGTAGCCTAACAACTGAAGATAGATATTGGTTTAAAGAACATGGCTCAGAAGGAGTCCTCTTCTAAAGCACCATTGTTTGATGGAAGAACTACACTTTCTAAAGTGTGAGGATGGAAGCCTACCTTACTTTGTTAGGGTATGATGTTTGGAGAGCTACAGAGTATGATTATACTAAACCTGCTCATCCTATTACTGATGCTAATATAAATAATTCTCATGAGAACAATGCTAAAGAAAAGAATGCCATCTTGAGTGATGCAGGAGCATCAGTGAAGAAACTATCAATCTCCGCTATTTGTTGTCAGCATTCTCATGGTTTGCAAAATGTGGATGCATAGTCTATGAACATGATTGATCGATTGCCTCCATATGAACCAACATGGATTAGCTGACGAGAATTTTGTCAAATGTTGTAATTGCAACTGCTTGAATCGACATGTATTCAAATGTGGAAGCATAGACCTTGAATAACCTTGAACTTAAATTAAATCTAGAAATTAAAATTTAATTGTGCCTTTTCAGTTTCCCAAAAGCCAATGAAAGATCTTGAAAACAAAGCAGAGAACATTAAGAGGGAGGCAAAGTTGAAAACAAAGGGATGTTGGAAAGCTTGATGGGAATGTGAAAAGACAACGAAAGACTTTTGCTCTCTTTTGTTTTTAATGATGCAGATTTAAAAACACAAAAAGAAGGGAGAGACAAGAGGGCAATGTAGAAAGAGAATAGGGAGTTGCGCTGGAAGGCAGGGGAAGGATCATGTGTTATTCATACAAAATTCAATGTAGATTAAATACTTAGAGATTGCTTGTTAAATGCTTCAAAGAGTAAGAGGGTGATGCTAAATTAGATACAAAGTATTTTTAATGAGAGCGTGAGCTTGAGAAGGAAGAGGGACGCGCCATAGAAGGAGAAATTAGAGTGCAAAAAAAGAAGTGAAGTGGTTGCGTAGAAGTTACTAGAACAAAAAAATATAAGAAGGTAAGAGCAAAGTAGAAGGCTATGGGTTGTAGTGATTTTTGTAGAATAAAATGTGACTGGGAGTCTGGAATGAAGATGATAACAAATGTAATAAAATTTTGTATGTAAAATTTCAATTGGAGGAATAAGAGAATTTTCCATCATAAAGTTTTGTGTCAATTTGGATCAATTTAATTGACAAATGGAAATGCCAATTGAGTGTGTGTTGGTTGTGAAATTGTAAGTTTGAATGGCCTATTTGCAATCTTGAATTTGTAGTTAACTTGGTTTATGAAACGAGAGGGAGTTTTATTTTCTTTTACATCAATTGGTATCAAAGTAGGTAGTCCTAAGAGTGGAGAGGATCCACCAAGACCTATGGGTGAGCTATGAATAGATCATTGGTCATAAGGAAGTTTGTGTTGAGAATAAAGTGTGTCAAGCAGTTGAGAGAAACCTCGTGAGAGCTATTGCGGGTGTGTGAGGAATCCTGAGCAACAAGAGAGAGAGCTTGTAGCCACAACATGTGTTTGTAGAGTGAGTGATTGCAACAAGCAAGATGGGTTGGGTCGTGAAGAGACCCATGCAAATATTGTTTTGGGAGCAGTATTGGGAGAATGTGGAGGACAAAATGTGTAAGAATCTTTCTGAAGAGACACAAAAATAATTTTTGTTGTGTATGTTGATGATATAATCTGTGGTGGGAATGATGAAATGTGTAAGAAGCTTTCTGAAGAGACACAAAAAGAATTTGAAATGTCTATGTTAAGTGAGTTATCATTCTTTCTTGGAATCCAAATTACATGCAGTCAGATAATGGTGTCTTTATCTCTCAAGAAAAGTATGTCAAGGAGATGCTGAAGAAGGTTGGTATGGAAGATTTCAAACCAATGAGTACTCCCATGGTAACAGGTTGTCATTTGAGAAAAGATGATGAGTCACATGAGGTTGATCAAACTCTTTATAGGTCTATGATTGGGGGCCTATTATACTTAATAGTATCAAGGATTGACATTATGCAAGTTGTTTGCTTGGTTACAAGTTTTCAAGCTAACCCAAAAGAAAATCATGTAAAGGCTATCAAAAATATTTTTAGATATTTGAAGAGCACTCCAGATTATGGACTATGGTATCAAAAAGATGATGAATTTTCTCTATGTGCATATACTGATACTGATTGGGATGGGAGTGTTGATGATAGAAGAAGAACCAGTGGTGGAGATTTATTTTTGGGAGATATATTGGTCTCTTGGTTTAGTAAGAAGTATGACACAGTGTCCTTATCAACAACAGAAGTAGAGTATATAGCTACAACATCTTGTTGCACCCAAGTGTTGTGGATGAAGCAAACATTGAAGGATTTCAAGGTGATGTATGATGAACCCATTCCTATTTTGTGTGATAATACAAACACCATCAATATTTCAAAGAATCCAGTGATGCATTCTAGAACCTAGCACATTTCTATTAGGTATCACTTCTTAAAGGAGAAATTTGTAGAGCAAGAAGTAAGATTGGATTATGTGCCCACAAAGGAATAGGTTGTAGATATATTTACTAAAGCAATTTCAAAGGATACATTTGAATATCTCAAACATAAGTTTGGGTTGTTGCCCCTCCTTCTAACAAGATGCATAGAAGATGCATTTGTCGAGGGGAGAAATTCAAGACATAACTTCATCCCTGAATTGATGAAGGCTACCTCTCAGGGGGAGCAGGTAGAAGGATTTGCAAATTATTTCATGCAAGAATAATGATTTATAAAAGATTTAAAAGTGGTATTGAATCTCAAGGAAGAGTTGGAAAGGTTTCTTGTGTGGTGATGAAGAAAGAGTTTTCCCTTTGTGCCTAAGGGTTTTTTTAATATACCAAAGATATCTTGTTTTAAATTTTGTGCAAATGGTCAATTATATTTTTTTTTTGACCATGTCCATACTAGGTGGTTGCATATGGTTTTCAACTCACATCCTTGGTAGAGAAACAATCCATAGATTAGTTGGTTTTATATTTTCTTATTTTGTATGTTTTCAATTTATGAAAAGTATAAAAATAACATCATAACTTTGGAAAATTTCTTGAAAAATCTATGTGATGTGAAAGGTGTGATGTTGTGCTTCATATTCTCATGAGGGTATTTTTTTTCTATAAATTTTTTATTTTAAAATTTGAGAAAATTTGAAGCTTTCATTAATAGTGATTGAGAAATTTGATTGATTCTTGAAATTATGAAAATATGAAATTTAGATTTTAGGACATGTGAAACCTTTCTATTTTGTAAGAAATGTCTCAATGTGAAAACATGATATCCCATCTTTTGGATGTGGGTGTCATGGTTTTTGGCCTTGTTTTCCATATCACAACCTTTTGATCATTTTGGAAATTTTTGTGTTAGGATGAACTCTAGAGATAGGAGTAGAGTGGAACCCTATTCATAGTTTTTAATTAGTATATTTACATGTGAAGAGAATGAAAGGGATAACATTTAATTAAATTAAATTAATCAGGAATCAAACATTTTAAATAAACCAAATCAAGAGATATGTCACTTCTACTATCAAATGCCTATGATGGGTTCATGAATGATAGTGAAGGGACATCATGTCAATAAGTTGAGATTAGATGATTGTCATTGAGGATCCCCATTTGAATGGTTTTAAACTTCTCAACATCCATGTGGATTCAAAAATTGTCATGATGACTATCTAAATCTTATTTATAGTAGCCTTCTCTTATGGATTCTTGGGTTTTGGTACCTAATGTGTACATATATTCTCTTCACATGAGTCTTATTAGATCATCATACTCATTGAATGGGGTGATCCAACATTTTGGCCAAAGTGGGAAATTTAAATTTAAATTTAAAACAAAAAAATCATTTTATGTCACCCATAGAAACTAAACAGTCAAGAATTTGAAGGTGGTGTGAACTAGTGATCTTTGAGATTTTGTGTGCACATTCTAAATGTATTTTAAATTTTTTATGTAACTTTTTTAGCTTTTTTTTTTAATACTTAAAGAGTATTTTTAGTAGTGACATTTATTCCATATGCATGATATTTTTTACAAAAGGATAAAATTACAAATTATTACACATAGATCAATAACACCACTATCTAGTCTACACATATCTTCTATAAAATTTTATTACATATTTATTTATTATAAATTTTCTATGTGAGATTAATTATAATTTATACATAGTATTATTCTATAATGCATAATTTTTTTGTATATATCTAAATTATTATTATTTATTAAAATAAAAATAACAATAAGTAGTGTGCACAAAAATATTATTTTTCTTTATCTTTTTATTTTCAATGTTTGTGGAAAAAAGACCTTTATGTTTGGTCAAAAACCTATGTTTGTGTAAAATCTACCCCTCGACCACTACATTTTTTTTAATTCAATTCACAACAACTACCAACTTAACCAACCAAGCATCTTACATATAAATTAGAAGTTTTAATTTCAAAACTTCTCCATTCACCATGGCAGAGACAACTCAACATCACCGTTTATATGCTTACACTTTAAAGTGTTAATATCCCATAGTTAGGGTCATCCCTAGATCCATACCTAAACCTCAAGGGTTCGTTCATGATGACCCTACCTATGTATCCCATTTGAGAAATCAAAGCCTTCATAGTTCACACACTAGACTATAAGAGGGAGTTCACTCTCTCCTCTTGTTGAGATCTCCGATCACACCTTTAAATTAGGACTATTCATTAAGCATTAACTATCAACTTATTCCAATAGTATGATAACAATTTTCCATCAAGTGTTGGTTCCATACTAATAGTTACCAATCCTTAATGTACAAACATACACAAATACACAAGGGTCATATCATACCATAATCCCAAGATCACATACATAGTGACTATCTTGAGCATACATCAAATATATACAAGGTGTCTAGCTCATACACATCACAAGTACAATTGTGATTGGCTCATATTCACACCACAAATACAATAGTGATTGACTCATATTGTATATTGCAAGTACAACAATGATTGTATCATATGCATATCAAAATTATACTAGTTATTGGCTCATACACATATCACAAGTACAACCATGACTAGCTCCAACATACATCATATATATCTAGTGTGAAAAAAACATTCATACATCACAAGTTTACACAAATAATAATTGGTAAAGTGAAAATAGATGCAACCTACTGCATGCATCCCACAACCTGGTTCACAAGAGCATAACCCCATAAGTGGATCTCACTTGGAAGAGGAATATTGATGCATCACATACTACATCATGGGTCCCATCCTTTACCAAATCCACCACCATCTGTGATGATAATAAATCATCCCATGCTACTTGATGTCATCACTAGAAAGGACATCATTGAAAATATACAGAAATCTCAATACCATTTACATAATGAGTGACTAAAATATGCACAATGAATGACTAAAACTTCTACAATGGTTGACTAACACATGTCCATACTGCATCCAAAATAGAAAAGGAATGTTGGTGTATTAGGCACTACACTATGGGTCCATCCTTTTCCTCAATCTTCTGCACCATCAAGCAACTAAGAAGAGGATTTAGTGTATCTTATACTACAGTGAGGGTTTTTCCTCAACCCAAAGATTTACACAAGTAGTGAAACTACCTAGACTAGTGGATTCCAACTTCAATTGCCTATAGGAAACTAGTGACAAGTTTTTCCACCAAGGAAGAAGTGGGTTTTGACATATACTACCTTGTGACCTTAGTGATATTATCAACTATCTTATTCACAACCTAGGTAGCACTTGTAATTCATAACCCATGTGCTATAATTGATTTCAAATGAACCCACCAAATACAATAGTTAGCTTCGGTTATTGTTACCTGCATGGCAGGGTATCTACTTGCACAACTATTGTCATATCATAACAAGGGTAGCCATTAGAAATATTCACCTCTATGAACTAGATGAATTTTTTTCTAATCCATAACAATATCCCAAGCATTGATCATTATCATGGTCCAATTAATTCCTACCACTTCGCAAATATATTAAATGTTCACACTTGGGCGATCTCTAGATTGAAACTTACACAACATGATCCACAAGTACTGGAGTATATCACAATAAATTGATTCAAGAGCCTACATGTAGATCCATATAAGTCTAGAGTTGAATTCCACAAAAAACATAAGAATCACATTGAACCAACACAACATGGCCTCTACTCAACAAATAGTAACTATAGGGTAGTCAAATCTATTAACTCCATTCATGTTACTATTAAAAAGAATATTATGTATTAAATACAAGTTATTAGGTTTCCTTAACTCAATAATAACCATCTAATACCCATTTCAACCTCTTGAATTAAAATATACTTAAGAGGGAAGGTCAAACAAGTTAGGAAAATGTTTAACTATCATTAAGGATTACCTTCAATTATTAACACCTAATAGCAGGTAGGAAAATGTTTAACTAAGCTCACAATATAGCAAACCTATACTAAGGAACTTCCAACAAGGTCATCCATATCTCAACTTGACCTCCCATTGATATTGATATTAATTCAACGTGACCACCCCAAAACCCTTACAATTACCTACCAAGGATATTATACAACATTTGGTATTTGGATAATAGTTTATAATATAGGGTTTTATCTAGGATTAGAATGTGATTTGGAGATCTTATATATCACAAACATATTAGTTCTTGATATCTTGAACCACTATATTATAATATTAAGAAACCACTTAAACATTCATCTATGAAGATAACATAGTAGAATAAATATCACAATTAGGATAATTTTACTAGAAATGAGGGTATCAATACTCAAGATCTAATCAACATATGACAATCATGTGAAGCCCCAATATGAATCCAATGTTATTCTACTAATATGATAAAGCATCATGATCCTATTAATTTATGACATCAATCTCCACTAGAATTGGCCATACCTCAATAAGGTCATACAACATTATGTAAACTTTGAAACACCTAACATAATAGTTACAAATTTTCTTAAAGCATGAGGGTAAGTGCAAAAAGATGGGGGGCCAAAAAGGGGTCTTAAGTGGCCACTTCTTTTATGAAATCAAGAAATACTAACCTTGGATGAGAAATTGAGGATAGTTACACTCAAAATTTTAAGATGTAACAAAAACAATGTTCGTAGTGCTTTGAGTCTACTTTCTAAACTACTATTTTTTTTAAAAATAATAGAGTTTTAGTGGTTCAAAAAAGGGATCCATAGAAGTTGGTGTTGTTTTTGTCAAAAAAACATAACATAGCATCTTTTGTGGCTCCCTCAAAAGGTTATTTTTTTTGGTATTTTTAAAATCGCTTCAGTGAGAAATTAGCTACCAACATGTAGTTTATGCTCAATTTTTTTGATAATTTTTTAATGAATATTTGATTTTTTACTAATTTTCATAGTGGACACATTCTAAAAAATAGAATTTTGGCCATGCTACTCCTATAATTTTTGAAAACTAATTGAAAATCAATTTTTTTTGAATATGTGTAGAATGGGGTTTAGTGTATAAAAATGTTACAATTTATTTGAAATTTCAATGAACAATTAAAAAATGAAGTATAAAATATTGGTCAAACACTAGTTTTTGACAAAAAACAAACACACAAACAAAAGAAATTAAAGGTGAGAGCCTTAACATCATCAAAATGTGAAAAAAATCACATCATTAAATAGCTAAGAGAGAGCCTAACATTACCCAGGTGTTCGATTTACTCGACCTTGAAACATGTGCAAACGTAATGGTTAGCATGAATGAGATTATGTGAAATCCTGTAGAATATGTAAAAGCACGTCTTTGGATGTTGGAAAGGAACTCCAAGCCTTTTGGTTGGAAATCCAAAGAAAATCCAAGCATAAGGCTTGGGGATTCCTAAAGCAAGACATAATGAAAGCACGTTATAACACACTCACATTGTATTTTGTATTGAAATTTGTTCCTTGTCAATGAATTTCAAAAAATGCACCAAAATGCATTACCAAAAAGCACCAAAAAGCATTTCCAAAATGTGAGTGTGTTATAACGTGCTCACATTTTGGTCTGCATTAAAAAAGTTTCTACTCTTTTTTTCATCTTTCTTCTTTTTTCTCTTTATACATATGGACATTTACTTTCTTATACTTTAAGTTATATTTCATGTATATAGTTTTAGGATGTTTGAGAGTGGTTTCAAATCTGTAAGAGTTAAAATGCAAATTCTATTTTTTTGGAAGATCTTATAATTTTTCAAACATAGTCAAATTTTAGTAATCAACATGTCAAATTTTAGTAATCAGGAGGTCAAATTTTAGTAATTAAAGTAAGTTGTATCATATTTCTCACTCTCTCTCTCTCTCCTTATATATTCCTTATGCTTTAGACCTCGCTCTCACTCTCTACCTCTCTCTCACTCTCTCTTTCCATCTCTACTTCTCTCTATCTCGCCATTCTCTCTTTCTCTCTCATTCTCCCCCCTCTATACTTCTCTCCCTCTCCCTCTCCCTCTCTCCCTCTTTATATCTATCTCTCTTTGCCTATCTCTATCTCACCTATGTCTCCCTCCCTACCTCTTTCCCTCTCTACTCTCTTTGTCTAGTTCTCTCTCACTCTCTCTCAGTCCCTCCCTCTCTCCTCCTCTTTCTCTCTCACTCTATCCTCTCTATCTCACCATTCTCTCTTCGTCTCTCACTTTCTCTATCTCTCTATCTCACCATTCACTCTTCGCCTCTCTCACTTTCTTCATCTCTCTATTCACAAAGTGCGCTCACATTTTTGGCAATGTTTTTTTGAATTCAAAAAATGCATGTTTTTTGAAATTCAAACCATAACATGCTTGCATTATAACGTGCTCGTGTTTTAGCTTGGTAATGACCGAGCCTAGGCTTAGTCAATACCAACCCATAATGTGAGCGTGTTTTACTATAACGTGCTCACATTTTTGCTATTTCAGGTTGAAAAACTAAAGTGGCCACTTTTTGGCCCCTCATCTTTGTGCACTTACCCATGAGCAATACTTGAATCATACACAAGATAGTTGGTATCTCTACATCTATTAAGGATATATATATATATATATATATATATATAATAGTAATAATAATATCCTTATCCACGCCCTTATAATTAATAAAGTGTTACATACATAATTAACAATCATCATTACACTTTTCAACATTTGACCATCACTAATTTACAAGGGTCTTCTTGACACAAAAGAACCACAAAATATTAGTTTCTATACAAATTAACTTGCAAACAAGCAAGAAATAAACACAATATATTGGCACTCAATGCATTTCTATAGCATCTAAAATAGGTCTCATGTAGACATGAATACATTAGTTGTTTAATTGGCACATTATGAATTAACATAATTTATAATGTTCATGGTATTTCTTAATGAAGTTAAGAGTCTCTTGATTTTACAATTGCCATATTTTTATCATGTTTTTGGCCAAAACCTCACTATTCACACTATTATTAAGATAGAGTTTTTATTTGGATTTAGAGAAAGATACCCACAACCTAAAAGATACAATTACACATAACACTGTAATAATAAATAATCTCATACTTTTCATTACATAATATTCCAAATCCAACCATGTTTTCTAATAAGAATCATTTAATTTCCACTCTAAATTACATTACAACCAACTTATATCTTCTTATATAATTAAGACCAAGGTGAAGCATAATTACACAATACATCTTCTCTTTATTTCTCTATATAAACATGAAACATATATAGATGCAAATTCACTAACGATATGATGAAATATCAATAAGCACATTCCAAGTAACGTAGTGCATGATCTCCTAGTCAAATGCATTAAGAAAGGTCCCATCTAGACAATTTCTATCTAAAGCAATTTTTATCCATTTAATTTTTGACATGATAAAATGTGAGATAAAAATCATTCAACAAAGCTAAGAGATGATAACTTAGAAATAAATACTATTCTAGGAGAGTAATTATGGAGGGGTATAATTATCTCAAAATGACACTAAATTATCTTTGATGCAGGCATTGAGAAGCTTCATTTGGTATAGAGTTTTTTGAGAAAACTTCATCTAGATCTATTGGGGATTGATGGAATATATAATGCATCTATCAATGACATAAAAAAAATATTTGTACACACCTCTAGAGGTCTTTCTCCACATCCCACACTAAAATGATTTCCTTCAAATAGAATAAATTGACCCCAAAAAGGTCCACAAACTTCCTATTTGCCTATTCCTTCCATCCCTTCTCTCTAATTCTTCCCGTATTTAATAAAATTCTTCCATAATTTATTCTTGAAAGGCATCCCTAACATATTTGAAAGATCTCATTTCATCACAAGAAAGGAGGATGATGATTAAGGTTGTGGAATATAGCTTTGCTATCACCACTCATGTTTGCTTGAAATTTTCTATTGTCTTTTCAACAAACTGATAAATCATTTATTTCTACAACCCTTGCAATATATAAGACCATAATTATTTGAAGCATTTCAACCAATCTAGAAGTGTCTCCTTCCTTTCCTCCTCTTATCTATCCTTTATTACTCCACACAACTCCCAAAATCAACCAAAAAATCCCCAAATCCCACTTATAATTCATCTTGAGTGCCAAAATTTGAAACCATTAAATTCCAAAAAATCTAATTTAGAGAATCAATATTGAATAGATAGCACTCAAACCTTCAATTTGAGTTCCAAAATCAATCATATACCTAAGGGAAATTACCAAATAGTTTTAAATCACCTCTATGAATTATCCCTCACAAATTCCCTGTGTCTCTTCTCCTCTCTCTTTGTCAAAATGCCTTTGTATCACACCTCCATCCTAGCTGCCTCTATTCTACCTTCCCTCTACATTTTTATTGCCTTCAAATTTGTCCAAAAGCATTTTTTAAAAAGGTCATGACTTCCCTCTTCCATACACGCCAAATTTTTCCTACCCTCACATTTTCTCCCAAAGGCAAAGCTTGAATTCGTAGAATAAGGGGTCGGGTATGTGCAGGTTCATCATGGAAAAACAAGCCCTTAAGTGGCAAAAAATTCAAAAAAATCAGAGTTAGGAAGTTTGACGTAAAAATTTGAATAAGTTATCTATATTATTTCAAAAATATGTAAGAATAGAATTTGTAGCAAATTGAATGTAGTTTCTAAACTACTAGGTTTATTTAAAAAAAATCTATTTGGTGAAAATTTGAAATTTCAATGTAGTAGTACTTAAATTTTAGGAAAAATAAAAGTAGGTGTCTATCTGACCACCCTAACCACAATAAAATGATAATATTTTTTTATAATATTTTAGATATAATTAGAGGACTCATGTCCGATGTGATGCATATTTTTTGTAATTTTTTTCCAAGTACATAATTAATTATGAATTTTTATTACAACTTTTTAAAAACATAAAACTTCGTATGTCTGACCACCTTAACTTGGTCAAAGCTTCATGATTTTTTTATTTATTTTTAATATTATATTATGCAAAGCATAGAATGTGACACATGTTTCAGATTCAAAAAATGTGATACCGTTTGAAAGCTATAGATGTTTTTCAATCAACTTATCAATTAGGATTTTAGTCATAATTCAAATAGAAAATGAATAATAATTATTTATTAAATTCAAAGTAAAACATAATTTATATTGGTGGAAAACTGAGAATCTCCTTTAAAAACCCTTTTCGTTTCATTAATTTTGGGTAAAAAAAAAGTTGTCAACCACATAACCTACACATACCCATCATATCACCACTTTTTGGCCCATCATGATCCTGCACATACCAGGTCACAAGGGTTTATAGACTCCAAGTGCCATTTTTTCTCCACTGACCTGATATTTTTGGATGCCAAGGGATTAGGATTCCATAGTGCTTTAATGGAAAGATAGGACCTATCTGTTCATAGTGCCTACATGCCCATACTTGTGATTGAATGTGTTGATGGATGACCATTTTGTGCTCCCTTTCATTCATTTTTCTATGGTGCCCATGCTTCTCATTTAATTCATCCTTAGCATCTTTCATGAATTGATAACATCATATTATTTTTCCTCGCATGACACCCATACTCGTGCCACTAGTCCCCTTGAATACCATTCGATATACTTTGGCTTTGTGGGATATGACAGTTCAATAGAAAATAGAAAATAAATATAATAATTGAATTAAATATATTCAAAATTATATACCTTGGAAAGGTTTCTTTGAGGGCTATAATATTACAAAATCTCATGTCCCAATGACTCAATTTGATGGTCCAACATAAGATTTGAAACATTTTTCTTAAGAGAACTATGTGGCTAGAAGGACAATGGCATCTAAGGGACCTTCATTCAAAGGTTCCTTTGAATGGATGTGCCTTCTTTGAAGGTATCTAAGGACCTTTAATTGAAGGTACATTTAAATGAGGGTACCTTTTTTAACTTATAAAATATTAGATTATTAAAAATTACCTTTGAATGAAATTCTAACTTCATTCAAAGGTGATTTCCATGTGACCTTTAAATGAAGGCATCTTCATTTGAAGAAAAACCTTTAAAGAAAGGTGTTTTACAAATTTCTTGTCATGTTCCACACAAAATTTTAATGTACCATAGGTGGGACATTCTATTGTGGGTTCACCATGCGATATTAGTGGTTATCACCATTCTCTTGTGTTCTATTGGTTGTTGATGATGTATCCCTTATACACTAGTGTTTTATTATTTTAGCAATGCGTATGATCATTAGATGTGTTTTAGATACCTTGGTCTTGTATCAAAATTGTATTATTTTAAGTGATTTTGTATGATCACTTGATTAACGATCTCTTAGTATAGAGGGTTGGCCTCAAAGTCCCACATGGTTGGGTGGTATTTATCACCATTGGGGCTAGCTAGATCTACAACTATTGTTTAGAGAATGTGTAGATTTCACTTGGTGATTGTGATGTTGAAAGACCTTCATTATTACATTATTGAGAAATGTATACTTAAGGACTTTTGTCACTCTACAGTTCAATTTATATATGTTCCATGAATGAAATTTGTAACCCTATGAAAATTATCCATATTTGAGATGGACTTGTGTCATATTGTATTATTTCAATTATCATTATTTGGCTTGATAAGGTGTTGTAGTTTGAAATGGAATCCTATGGTGTGCTTGTCCTAATTCTTAAATGTGTAGATGTAGTTTTCTTTCAATTTGAAATAAGATTATTAATAATATGTTATAGTATGATTACGAGTTATAATCATTAGTTCATATTTTGTATTTAAATCTTGGGTAGTAGTTAAAGCCAAACATGTATGTTATTGTTACATGGAAGGAAATTGGTAAATAATAATGAATAGTAGCTTTTTGGATTGAATTTTAGACATGATGAATTGAGCCTTGAGAACATAGGAAATGTTTAGTTTAATCTATTATGGCTCACTCTAGGTTCAATTCCCCTTTATATTTTCCTAAACATTCACAAGTTGGCTGATCAAATGATCTATCCCATCTAATGACTACCATGTTCTTTTACCTTCTCTCATATGAGCCTAACCCCAAAAGTGTATGGGTCTTTAATGTGAATTAAATATCAAGATAGATGATAATTTTTCCCTTTCTTTACCTTTTCTCAACATAAAAATGCCTTGGTTGTTGATTCATGAGACCCACTAAAATTACAAGGGCTCATGTGAACTTTTCTTGTCAACAAAGTCCAATATCCTTCAAAGTCTTGTGAGCCCTCTAATAGAGTTAAATCTAAAAACCTTTAAAATTGATGATATATCTCCTTCGTGGATTTCCGAACCCAAATAAAAAACTTATGGGGGGCATGCTATATCTCTCCACCAATAACAAGGCACCTGAAACACTCTATTAAAATTTTAGAAATAACATGAGTTTCCCAATAATGTTCATATGACCTCCTCAACAATGGAGATCTTAGATTTTCCTTCACTCACCCAAATGCCTTTTGATTTTATTTGGCTTCTATTAACCATTCCATCAAACATATGATAGTTGCCACTCCTCTTGAAGGCCTTTGCAGAACTATCAACCGGAAATCTCTCATACATTGTTGAATTAAAATGAAAAATGACTTGTGTTTATCCAAACCTCTTAAACCTTCATTTTGTTTGTGATAATCATATCTTCATGTTGCAAGGTTAAATTAAAAAAAAAGAATCAAGATGTAGTGAAATTTCATCACAATGGTAATATTTCCTTAGTAATTCAACAACTTCCTTCAATTTGTTTGTGATAATCATATCTTCATTTTGTGAAATCACATTAAAAAATTAAAATATAGTGAAATTTTATCACAATGATAATATGTCCTCAACAATTCAACAACTTCCTTCTCTATCAATCTTCAATAGTGGTAACTATATCCAAAATAAAAGAGGCAGGAAAACTAAATTTTAATTATTAAATGAAGATAAAAGAATGGCTTACAAATGTTGAATAGTGGTGTACAAGAAATTTGGAAAAGCTTTAGCATGAATCTTAAAGATCTCAAATTCATGTTAATGTCTTCAAGATGGTTGCAAAATTTGGACCATTTGGTTTATTAAAAGATGATTATTACTAGATCTTAAATTAATTAGGAGTGATAGTAGTTTAAGGATAAAATTTCTTAATTAAAACTAGGCTAAACTAAAACTAGAACTCAAGATGAACTTGTGGAAATACAAAATATCAATTTGGGGATTAGAAGTGACTTGTTTATCCCTTTGATAGTAAAATATTTGTTGCAATGAACTCATCATTTTGGTTAGAAAAGCTAAATTTTGCACAATATGAAACCACACTTAGTGGATGACAAAGGAATACTAAGAATGATACGTGGAGAGTCCTAAGAGGTAAATGTGACACTTTAATTTAGATACACTAGTTGACGATCGTATTTTTATATTTCATATCATGTAGGGTCATGTGTTAAATTGTCAAAACATCATTAGACTTTAGATGAAGGCTTGTTTAATTTACAACACATATTAGCTAGGGTTTAGCAAGCTAATTGTTGCCATATGAGAACTTAAATATTTCAAATGTTTGTGCTAGCACAAAAAATCCTATAATTAAGCACTAATATTATAAAGTATAAAAGGGTGTCAAGGTCTAGCATAGTTAATCTAGCCAAGGACATGTTTCTTGATTTAAAAGGTGTGAAAGGTATTATATGATCTATCAACTTTGTCAAACTCTCATTTTATTTTTTACATATGTATGGATTGCTACCACAAATGCCTTTGAAACTACTTTGCATGGTTTGACTTGTATTGGAAAAACGAGGGTGTTTAAAAGAATGATCTTGTTATACATTTGAAAACATTTTTAAGATTATAATTTCATAGGCATTTAGGTTTCTATTGATAGTTTACTTATTTCTTAGAATATTAACATATAAAGATTATTTCTTTTATGTAGAAGGGAATGTTAGTGCAAATAAGATTAATTCATATCTAGTTAGCTTATCAACCTTTATAGGTTGATTCATTCACACTTGTTAAGTCTCCACTTAGGGGTTTTTTAGTTTTTTCCTCACTTCATATGGTTGAGACACATGTACTCACCTTTTGAGACACCTATTTCATGCACATCTTACATGTGCTCAAACATTTTTCATATGACCAAACATGTGTTACACATTTAGAGGGTTAATCAGTCATCCAGTCTTAGTTTCCTATCTTCTCTACCTTGGCTATATATGCAAGGCATTCATTATATATTTTTAGATACTCTCATTTTATATGATAATATCATATTGTGCATTATTTTGTTTCACTAGTGGAAGGCTATTATGTTGCATTCAGGTCTTGATTTTTCCAACATGGTATCAAAGTCATGATTGCACGCCCCTTCCCAAATCTAGGTGATTCCAATGCTCATTGCTATCATCAAAGCATCATGGAGTCAAACAGACATTTCCATTGAGTTTCGAAGGATTGAGAAACAAAGAAATACCTTTTGTTTTATCGAATTTGATAATTTAAAAATAAAAAATAAAATTAACCCCTATACCCTACAAAATTTGAAATTTTGAAAAAGAAAATAGTAGGGGGACCATTTTGTCATTTTGGTCCAAATTTTTATTGTAGGTTTCATGTGGTTCATGATGGACCATTTTTTATTTGGTTGAGAGTTCACCACCACCATTTCTTTCCATCTATGAATTTCTTCCTCCATTGTTGAGGCTTTGTAGGTGATTCAAGTCATGTTCATATGCTCTGAGGTCCTTATGTGTTCATCAAGAATGTGATAAGGTGTGGGTATCCCCATAGGCAATGATGGAGACGAAACCTTTGTAATCCACTTGGACAAGGCCATCCTTATATTGTAACCCGAAAGAACCTTTGTAGGTTCATTGGCCGCAATGGGGAAATCTTAGTTGAAAGACAAGAGATCTGGATTGTGTAAGGCTGAGAAGTGCCTAACCCTACATTTGGTACCTTCATCCCATTCAACCATATCAATAGACAAGAATTCTTGGAGTTGGTGTGACCCTGTGTGCACCTATTTTATTCCAACAACCTACAAAACCCTTCAAAGCATGAAGACTTAGTAAGGTGACTAGCTTTAACAGATAGATGAGTTTGACTCTAAAACTACACAGTTGAATTTTGATAGCAATATCACAATAGTAATAATCTTAACTGCTCCATAAGCACTAGGTCACAGTTAGTCTGACCGCTAGGTTAAATTGCTAATTGCTAGGCTCTCTTTGAGCTTGTAAGGGGTTGTTTCCTTTTTTCTATAACTTGCAAATGGGGAGTTAGATTTTTGAGTTCTAATAGCCAACATAAAGTTCTTTCTATCATGGATATTATGGTGATTTTTTTTTTTTCAAAAAAATATTCTTTTAACTATTTTTTTGGTTTTTGAAGTTAGTTTGTATTCAAATTTTGATAGTGCATAACTTTCTCCTCAATTATTAGGATTTTACAATTTTTTTTTGAAATTTATCAAAATTTTGCAAGAAGTTCATTTTTACATATATAATTAACATTTGGATAGCCAATTTATCATAAAGTGTCAAAATATTTGAGTTATAAACGAAATATTTTGAAATCTTATCTTGACAAAACTTGTAATTTTTCATGCACATCGTTTTGGGAGGACCTAAAATTAGTTAAAATCAAATCAAGGGGTAATCTAAGCGTTTCTACCTTTCATCTCACTATTCATGTGATCATGTCTCTCACATGAAATCCCTTCCATTTGAATATTATTCATGATCCTCATAATAAATGAAAAATCAAATGTGGATATTGTGGAAGAAAATACATACAACAAAAAGTTGTATTTGTCATCAAATTGATGAAATGAAATAATTTATTATCTTTCATGGTATTTCCTTACCTAATCATTTAGTTCCAATAATGTAGAAACATCATATGGTTTCATGCATGCGTCTTATAAGACATACCCATCATTTGGGGATGAACAATATAACCCCATGGCTTGCATTGAGATATAGTGATAGTTGTAAAACTATGGCCTTAGGGCTAAAACTAGCTAATGACTATAAAATTGCTCTAAATCTGAATTTAATAATATGTGCCCTTTCTTAATAGATCTCCATTAACAACTTAAATTGAGGTATAATCAATTATTTTCTAAGCCTAGTGATTACAATTATAATAATAGAAGATTATGAAGAACATCACATAAAGTATTGTCTCAATATAAATACTTCATAATTTAATTGATGTATAGATTTCAAACATTTCCCTATTATTTGAGGGAGGAAGTTATGTCCTATGTGAGAACTATCCATAAACTAGACTGAGTTAAGATATTAAGTAGTTACCTTTCATTTTGTTGAAATTGGACCATAAAATATAGGAGCTAAACTTGCTTGGGGTAATAAATTAAAAAAAAAGGTTGTATTTCTTAGAGTCAATAGATTATTAGTTAATGGAAACCATTATGTTTATATCAGCTCTAGTAATATTTGAACAATTAAAAACTTTTTAAAAATATTTTCATATTACTTCAATACTTAAGAACAATTCTCTTTAACTTCTTAAAAGAACTCATTGAATTTATATAATTTTCATTTCTCTTATAACTTAAAAAAAATAAAAAAAATTGAACTTTATTAAAATCATCGAATTCCTATAATACCCATTTTAAAAGGCCATTTCATGTGCCATTCATCCGACTGTGATTTGTAATATTAATGTAAGCTAAGATGTATAACTAATAGGCAACAAACCTAAGTAGGGGAGAGGACCCAGAGCATGTTTCAATAGTTGTCATAGTAGTTGTTCATATAATGTCCAATATTTTTATCAATATTGGACCAATAGTTGTCACTTTAAAGTTGTTAGTGTTGATGATGACTACCTTTAATTAAACAAAATGTATTCCTTTGATCTAAAAAACAACCAATCATGTGATTCCACATTAGTGCTCAATAAAACATGCTCTGAATGCACAAGTATTGGTCTCACTATTTTTTTGGGCTTTTTTGGACACCTTGACAAAAAACATGTTGATGTGGCATCGTATTTGATGATGTGGCCTTGAAACCTTAGTTATAAGCAGGGGACTTGCCAAGTAAGCTATTGTAAAAAATTGGGAGTGATTTGAAATTTCTGGCTCTAGGAAAATTCACTGCTAGCAATTCACCGACGGAAAATTCACCCCCACTAGCAATTCACTGCCATGGAAAATTAACCGCCAAAAATTCATGCAATTAATTTTTTCGCGTGGTAAATTGTCATGACTGTGAATTTTCCTGCGGTGAATTGTTGGTGGTGAATTTTTTGTCTGTGAATTGCTAGCAGTGAATTTTCCATGAAGGGAAAAGTGTCACGTCTCAAACTTTGACACCTCTTGATTTCACTTTACATAGAACTAGAAACTGAATGTGTGGTAGAATAACTTGTGTGATCTTTGAATGATAGAATAATCGAATGCTATTTTATTCTAGAAAATGAAATGTGATAATTATTATTTATTTCAAGTAATATAGTATAGAAAGTGATATATTAGAATGAAGAATTGAATTTCTTTGATTTATATTTTTGGACACTAACCTACTAATGGGTGCCCGAGTTTATATGAGATGCAAGCTTGATGAAGACCAAGAGTGTGGTTGAGGTAGAGGAGGTTAGCCATCTGACAGGGTTAAGTGGGAACGAAATCTCTCGCACGCACACACCACGTAGTAACATATTAAATTTGCATTTAGAAAATTATTTAATTAATTGTTATATTTGTTTTACTTGCTTTATTTATTTAAATTAGATAGTGGAAATTAAAATGCATATAATTAAAAGGATAAGTTTATTTTATTTTATTTCTTAATTGATGCTTTATCTGAAAATTAAGATATTGTTTATTTTATTGAGATAATGAGCTTTATGTGAGGATAAAAATGATATTTATTTTATTTAAATGAAGATACTTTGTTGCATAGGAAAGAAAATCTTCTTTTTGTTTTTAAAACAAATTTATTAGAAATTTAGAATAAAAGGAGATAAGAGAATATTTTGAAAAAAAGAAAGAGATAAGATAGAAGTCAAGAAAAGATAGAAAATATGAGAAAAGAGGGAAAAATTAGAAAAAAAATGGAAAAACAAAGGGAAAACAAGTTGGAAGAAATATATAAAAATATATAAAACTCTTATTTTCCACACAGGGATTTCATTATGAAAACTCATTATTCTCTTATCTTTTGATTTCTCAATCTCTCTCTATGCAAAAACAATACAAAAATTAGAACAATGAAATTTAGATAAAATTGGAGGTGAAGAAGTGGAATAAGGAAGAATAGAGCAAGAAAGAACAACTGAATTAGAGCAAATTGTCAGATTGGCATTGGAATCCAGGTTTTAATCATTTATTTTCATGAAGTTTTATTTGAGTTATGTGTGTAAATGATTCATTTTGCTTCCATGAGAAAAGATTTAAATTTTCTTTTCAGATAATTATCTTGAAAATGTATATTATTTTCTTGTAGAAAACCTGTCAGACTTTTTTTTCCTTAGAAAACCAATTAGGCTCTATATGTCTGATAAATTTTGATTTTGTATATATATATATATACAATCATATAACAAAATACATACATATATATATATATATTCATAGTATATGTAGATTTTACCTATTTTTCACTACGAGCTCAAACAGGCAGAGCTGAATCAAGTTCATCATTGATAGGTATAGAAGTTTTGAAGTTTTGTTGATTAAGTATTCATTGATCATCATAGAGATCAATTTATATCTGAATAATAGTCTTATTGTGCAAGCATTTGAAACAGAAAATTGAAAATTTTCATAGTAATGCCTTTTATTCATTTTGTAAAAACATTGAATCTCACACAAGCCGCGAGAGTAACTGAATTTGATTATGACAATCAAATGATGACTACAAAATTCAAGGACAAACTACACTATTGAAAATAACATAAGCATAAAGAAGAGGAACAATTCATCATTTCCTGTAATGATGAATCACTTTCATTGGTGTCTTCAGTCGTCGTGTCTCCAAGCTATTGTTGCCTCGTTTCCTCGCTCCATGACCTGCAAAATTATAAAGAAATGGCATTAGAGGTGTACTCTAAGCAATGATGAATTACATTCTTCCTTATGCCTATGCTACCAATAGGAATGCAATTTGCATTAAATCAAGCATTCACCAGATGAAAGGCTGACAATCAAGAAAAACATAACTCAATGGAAACTTTCAACTTCTTTTATTTTGTTAACATGTTTGTTTCAGTGTGTAGGAACAGGTTCATCATGTTCGAAAATATTTTTATCAGATATGTGGAGTAAAATGGGCTCCCACAAGGGTAGAGCTCGGCATATCATTAAGATGACGCCTCTCATTCACATTATTACATGAGAGTCATCAAATGTTATAGTTATCAAATGGAACTGTTGTAAAGAAATAACATCATAATGAAAGCAATCTAATTCAACATGGTGAAACAATTTGAGCAAATCATCTTATTGCTCATGATTCAATAAAACAATCAAAGAAGCATGTTATGAGGGCATTAATTGTATTTGTCATAGTTCAGTTTCAGCTCTGTCTTTCATTCATGTTTACATTTTAATGAGACATTGAGCTCCTTTATACTGAAGGGAAACGAAGCATTCAATAATTCAATCATTTCTTACAACTCCAAAGTATAGGAGCAGTCTACAGAAGACTTAACATCATAGTGAGGGCTTCATTTAAAAGAACAATCATAGATAATACTGTTGCTACAGAACTAAAAAACTGATTGAGACTGCTGCTACAGTGTTCATGTTGGTAATAGATGCTTACAAAAGTTTTGACAGTCATAAAGGACTGAACACAGTGAGACAACAGTGAAGTATGAATTATTCAACATTAACATTAAATGGAGCATCTGATTTGAGATGGCAGTAATTGTTCACAAAGTTTTTTTTTTTAAAACAATAGCTTCAAATTGTTACAAGAAAAGAAAGGAACAGTTCACCACAACTTTTGAGGTCTACAAAAATACAGTCTTCCGAACAACAGAGATACATAAATGAAGTTCTATTTTGCATTTAATGGGACATCATTTTAAAAGAAAAGATAATGATCTTTTTATTTAAAAATAGTGTTATATTGCTTTTCAAGAGGAATTCATGCATCAAAAGAAAGTATAAGACATGCCTTCAATTGTTATTCCAGCCATTGAGAAGGAGTTTAAAGAAACAGAAGCATAAAAAGAAGATACAACCATATTTTGAATGTAGATAAAAATCAAAGGACAACCTTCACAATGACAAATAAAATTGGATAGTCTCTTTGCATGATAGATATTTCCAGGTAATGAAAGCAAGGAAGAAAATTGGATATACAAGACATCAATGCAGATACAATGCTACAGGTGTGCATTATAAAGAGCAAAAAAGAGCATTATGTAAGGAATAATGGAGTCACAATGTCAAGGACAGTCATGAATAAGAATGCTGATATAAAACTGGTAAAAGTAGATGGGGATAGTAACCAACACATGCTCATAATGAAAAGCAACATTCTCATATTATGCAATCAATGCAAATCATCAACAAGAGTTCAACTGATCAAAAAATAAGATATGACAAATAAACAGATTTGTTTTTAGCCGAAAGTAGCAAAATATGGCTTAGACAAGTATAATACAACATATACTATTCCAATGGAATTGACAACAAAGGATTCAAGTTACCTCTCTACTGATTCATCAATTAGAAGAGCATCATATACAAAGTTTGTATGGTTTGGAAGAAAAGATTTTTTCAAATGAGTGGGATAAAGAGAACACAGAGACAACAATAAAACCTTTCATGTCCTCCAAGAACAGAATTGAACAGTCATTTGTTGTTAATGAAGCTTCATTAAAGTCCAAGGTTCATCAACCCAGATTACAGGGGTTCGATTTTCAACATTTATCAACAGAAAAATCCACAAGAAATGGATTCCCAATGTGAAGGCTCAAAAAATTGTCATGACGGCCTCTAAATCCTCTTTCATTTCAGCCATTAACAGAAGGAACATACAAAGAGGAAAAAAGCTTCAGGAAATACACTCATGGCAACCACCATAACACAAAAAGTAGTAAAATTATTACCAGATGGAGGGTCAGAATACAAAATAAGAAAGGATTACTTCTTCATTTTGTTTCCAGGCACTAAAAATCAGTTGAAATAATGCAAAAATCCGTAGTTCTAAGCTGTAACAGAGTCTTCCATGTCGGCCATAGCTTCTTTCAAAGCTTTCTCACCAAGCAATTAAGCCTCTTTCATTTCAGCCATAACGGAGAATAAAAGCACAGAGAAGCAAAAAATACAGAAAAATGTGTCAGAAATATGTGCGTAGCTGAGTCTGTGGGAGCCATGAAATGATAAAAAATGAAGGGAAACTGACTTACCAACAAGTCAAAGTGGAGATTTCAACCTCCTGGCAGAAGATTCAAGCTCTTTTCATGAAGGAATCAGCCCAAACTTACCCAACATGGTGGTGGCGTAACAAGAACTCCATAAGTTACCCAAATGTATGTGAAGAATGGTAAAAAATGATTAGGGTTCGAGCAAAGTCATTTCACACCCTAATTCGACTTCATTGATATTTTTGATTATTTCATTCTAAAAAATAAACAAAATCATTTCATGCCCGTGTTTTTGACTTAAAAGTCATGAGGCCCGTGAGTTTTAGAGGTCAGCTTCAAAGTTACACTTTGATTTTGGAATATTATGCCTTGCATATTTTATTTTTTTTAGAAAAAATCAAATATTCAATTAAATATTAAAAGTAATATAATTATGACTTTAATATTGAAACATGTAATAAAGAGTGATATTATCAGCTACCTAAATATTAAAATAATCGCTTAATGATTATTTTTAATATTTAATTAAATAAAGACCTTCTCAAATCCATGCAAATATAAGAAGAGCTAACTGGAGGACAAGTTAATCATGCAAGTCATAGATATTTTTAGCATTTTACTTCAGTTTCATATCAGATTATTGACTAAAGATTACTCATGCAATATGCAAAAATGGAGTTCCAATGTGCATGGGCGAATTGACAAGAACGAGATAGTTTTGCATACTTTAGCCCACCTTTTTCAGGGATTTCTAGTTCAGTTTGAGCTTCAGATCAGTTGCATGCTTTATGACTGTGAGTTCGAGACTGAGTTCACTCATTTTTGCAAGAGTTTGAACCTTATTTTTAGTGATTTTTGCTTATGCTCCGATTTCACTTTGGAATTGTCACTTTCTCATTGAAATTGAATTTTAGTTGCTTATTCATGCACTTTTGAAGTGCGTTCATTCTCATTGTATCTATTGAAAAAGTTTATCTTTTTCATTCTGGTTCTTATTTTTCTCCTTTGCACTCTGCAAAAGTGAATTATTTTGTAACTCAACATTACTTTTAGATTAATACAACAACAGGTTTACAAGTCAATTAGTGTGTTTTTGTAGAAAGACTCCTTTCATTACCATCTTTTTTAGAATTCACCTTCAAGTTTTCAAGCATCATTGTCATGTAGGATTGATCGAAGTGATTATTGTGTTTGCAGTTTTTGGAACCTTTAAATATTTCTGTCTCCTTAATGAATTTTTGTATGCATTCAAGTTTAAATCCACTGGTTAAACATTGTGCTAATCAATAATCGAATAGTCTAGTTGTGGGAATCATATTTTCCTTCTATGATTGTTTCTTTAAAATCCTTTGTTTAAAACTTTCAAGTGTTTAAGCTTTTAGATCTAGTTGTGTGAATGAAAATAGTGAGTAATCATTCTGTGAGTTAAGTCCACATATTGAATTCTTTGGTGCATCACCATAGTTAAGTTTCATAGTTCAAAATTTAGATTTAGTCTTTCTCCCTTTTCCAGCAAATCACTCAGTTATTAAC